>WARS01000029.1:14417560-14489736 GCA_008933995.1 Datnioides undecimradiatus | reverse complement strand
GTGAGTGAAAGCGGCAGAGGCAAAATTTATGCCCACACTTCCAAATCAAAGTGCTCCCTCAGCATATTTCTCACCTGCCAAAGTCACACGCTGCACTGTACGGCACATTACTGCTCATTCTCTTGCAGCTTGCAGACAGGGGGAAAAAAAATTAAAGGATGTCAAACTACGATCAGCTCTGATAAATATGTAAATTACTGGAGAGAAGAGAAGTGCCTGTGAAAAACAACATAAATCTAATGGATTCTGAAGGTCAGTCCTGGTTGTGCTGGTCAGCTCTTTCTGAGACGGCAGTCCTGGGAACTTTAGAATCACTCTCATAAGTTGTGACATGATGTAATTAACTGAGATCGTCTTCATCAGTCTTCGTCTGCAGGTACAAAGGAAGCCCTGTCAAGACCTTCTAGAAGCATTGTGGCATATATTTAAATACATTTACCCTCTTATAAAAAGTAAATTTAATTCAAAGAAAATAGAGGAAGGTTTTGCTACTCTACTTATTTTTAATATCATTAGTGTCCAAACTTGGTGATATGAAAGAGTGAGGGACAATTTTAAGACTGGCATTAAACCTCACCAGTTATCTAACTGGACACTAAATGGCTTCTTAGATCATATATTAAACCAGATAAAGTATAGAATATCTAAACTCTTTGGCACAAAATGGTAAGGGAGAATATACTGCAGTGTAATATATTACAGCCCTGCTATGTGGTACACAGCGACACAATAAAAAAACAAAAAAACAATGTCACAGTGGCCACAGCTTTATACCACATTATACCACAAGTCTCAAACCAAGGCCCCTCTATATTGCTGCCCTCCCACACACCCCTCCCTGCTCCGTGGCTTTTACACTGTAATAAATTAGCCTCACTTTGGTGAGATGGCAACAAGACACGCTTGGCGCCCTGCTCAGTGCGTCATATCGAGGATGGGCGCGAGCTGTAAATTGTCACTGGCGTTGAATTTATACAGAGCCTTGGGACGAGATGCAGCACCGTGTACTGCCCAGCTGAGTGAGCCCCAACAAGCATCAAAGCTCTGCACCTCTTCACACCCCCCTCGCCCCACCCGCTGACACCACCCTCTGCCACCTCAAGGACAAACAGAGAGCAACAGCGGAAGAAAGAGGGGAGGAAAAGGAGAGACAGAGAGGGATGGGGATATGTGCTGAAGTGAGGAGGGCTCTAAAGTGATAAGAGTTTTATGATGCTGTTTTCTTCCCCAGGAACTGACCAGGTCCCTGACTTAAATTTTTGTTTGTGTGAATGTGTGTGTGGTTGTGTCTATAGGTGTTGGAGAGCCTGTGGCGTGTCTCAGATTTATTCAGCTCATCTTATTGTGGGGAGGCAGGGGCATTGCCAAGGCCTCCTCACACATTCATAAAGCATCCCCTGTCACTTCCAGCTAAACCCTCAGCGAGGTGAGAAAGGGGGGAGTGGAAAGGAGAGAGATAGAGAGAGAGAGAGATGCAGTATGCGGGAAAAATTTAAACCTTGCAGAAAACATTGCTAATTGTCATAAAATGGGACCATGTGTGCTTTCTCTGAACTGACGAAGAGAGAGGGCTACAGAGAAAAGGATATTTACACAGGTGGGTGGGTGCACAGAGACACATAGGATGATTGATGAAAAGACAGAGGACAGCGAGAGGCAGAGACAGAAAGACAAACAGTGAGACAGAGGTGAGCAGAGAACAAAAAGATACAGGAAATCAGCTGAACAACACATTAAACTTTACTGAGCTTCTTCAAAATCTGCCTCCTGTTTTTGATTTTATTATATCTTCTTTGTGTCTATGGTTCTACACATTGTAAATTAAAATTAAAATTAAATTAAAAATGAACTTGAAAAGGCGTTTCTTGGCTTTAAAGCAGCAAAAACTGAAAGTTGTGAGTTTAAAACCATCAAAATGCTCAAGATTCTTCATTTGTTAGTTGGTATTCTGTTTGTTTTGTTTGTTGTTGAATGTAAGGCACAGCTTTCCTTAAAAAATGCTACAGCCCTATAGCTCTACTGTAGACAGAGGTAAGGCAAATCAAAGAATTTTGAATTGCACAGGTAAGATAAGTGAGACACATGGAAGTGAGACAGATCTGTTGGGTTAAGTCACCTCTACCTCTGGAGCTACCCAGTATCATCTACTCATCACCCCACTGCCTTGCCTCTCTGTACCCGCCTCCATTCTTCACTCTTTCACTTCCTCTTTGTCTCCCTGGCCATCATAGCCATCTAGGAAGTATGTGTAGCTGAAGAGAGCAATCAAAGGGAGAGATGTGGTGGTCAGAGGTGTATCTGTGTGTGTGTGTATGTGTGTGTGTGCGTGTGTGTGTGTGTGTGTGAGAGAGAGAGAGAGTGAAAGAGAGAGAGAGAGTGAAAGAGAGACAGAGGAGGCCTAGGGAGGGGATTACAATAGCCATGTCGAGACACTCCGATTGGCATCGCATCCAGACAGAAAGAGGAGGGACAGAGAAAGGGGAAAAAATGGGAGTGTCATGAAAGGTAGAAGAAGAGAGACAGAAAGAGAGAGAGGCAGAAATAAAGGGAAAAAAGAAGAGAGAGAGGAAAACGAGACAGAGAGAGAAGGGCGTAAGCAGAGGAAACCCTTGAGATGACAGCATGTAAATACGCCAACGGCGGGCCTCTAAAGTGGAGATGAAGAGGCGGCAGGATAAAAAGCTCTGAGCGCTGTGTGATTATGGATCAATTTGCTGCAATCAAGCCCCCTTATGGTTGGTCCCTGTGAAATGGAGAGATTTCTGCTCCTCAAGGGCAGCCGTGATGACAGTGGAGGTCACAGACGATGGGAGTGACAGAGTGACAGCGGGGGGACACACAGACGGAGAGTGAGGAGCTTCGGAGGGACAGGAAGAAGGAGAGACGATCTGTCCAAAACATCAGCATTGAAGCCTGAGCTGAAGGGCTTTCTAATTATATTAATAGTGTGAGGAGGTGGAGACGCGGGCCTTTGGCCATCATTGACCAAGAAGCAAACCGCTACCGCTGTGAGGTCTGGTCAAATCAGTACTCAAGTGGATACAACATGACAATAACGATCCAAATGATGACTGCGCCATTTTATACAGTATCAAAAATCCAGTCATGATATTGAATTAAAGCAGCAGAGTTAAACACAACTGATTGAAATAGAGCCAGGCTATCTTAAACAGGAATTTAACAGCAGTGTTGCTTTGCCCCACAGTAATGTCACAGTGTTTAAAACAAACCCTGGAACAGCATGAAAAGTTAAACCTAAGGAGGTCAGGAAAAACAAGATTTTCAGGCTTTGTTAAGCTATTCTTCAATATCTTCACACAACAGGCTGAATAGCCTAGGGCACAGAAAAAAATCTAATACTGTAATCACTGTAATGTTTATCAATGTGCTACTCAAGGTCGACCATATTACAACATAAATGTTTAATTACCACCAGGGAGTCTTGCTGTATCAAAAGTTGAACCAACCAAGGTTAAATGAACCATTATAATCTTTATTGTGTCAGTTTGTCAATTTGACCTTGTCAGACAAAGTCAATGGCAGAAAAATATACTTATTTAATATATTTGAACATATTTGTTTAAAAAATACATTTCATTTGTCTGAAATAGAGTATTATTTGAAGCTACATCCATGCTCTCAAAAACAACATAACGTATCTATTATAATATGACAAGTAGACAACTAGTTTTCCAAATGCAAAGGTCCAAAAATGTGAAAAGGTTGAGAAATTTAGCCTCATGACCACAGTCTATTGTGTGAACCTTCTTTGTCCTGTCTTCAGGGCCAACTTAAAGCTTCTTTTCATGCCTTTCAGAGGCAGCCCGTATCGCTTACAGTCACACACAGTTTTATGGAGCCCTGTAAGTGTTGAGAACGAGTGTGATAGACAGTTGGCATAGAGGGCGAGACAGATTCACTGAGAGAGAGACAAAAAGGAAGCTCTGTCAAGTATCAAAAGCTATACGCCCTTTTAGCGATATGATATGGACGTCTGGTGCAAAGTCAGAAGCAGAGACTGCTCAGGGTTTCAAGGCAATGGTCAGACCTTTTCTGAAACCCTGACTTCTCCTCTCTTGCCTTCAGAAAATGATGACAGGAGGAGAGGAACATAAAAAGGAGGGATAGCTGGTCTGTGCGCGGCATGATACAGAATCAGAGGCAGCCAGTAATAGCCTTTTTTGAAGAATGCGCCACTGAACTTTAAGGGCCGTCTTGCTTGAAAGGACAAGTTACAAATAGGAAGAAAGGAGAGGGAGAAATGATTTCCCAGGGATATACCCCCTACTGTGCTGCCCTATCGCCGCACCACAGTGTAGGAGTGTGTTTGTGCGTGTGTGTGTGTAACGCACACGATTTTGTGTTTGGAGAATGTAACATACTAGAGGGGAAAAACGGATACACATGAAGACATGCAGCACATGAACACCTACACCTGATCTAAAGTACTATACGGAGAAAGAGGACACAGTTTGTTCTTAAATGCCATTTGGACCGAAGCTGTAACTAAGGCCTATCTGACAAGCAGAGCAGTCGGCCAGTCGGACGTACAGACAGAACTGATGTGTAGTTCTTTATTACTCCGTCTCTTCCTACCTATCAATAATTTCTGAGCCACAACAATACAGCCAGGCTGAGGTAAACAACCACAGTGAATCCCAGCTTTAATAACTACAGTCACACCTCCCAGCTATATCTTTCAGTCAATTTTTCTACTTTCTATTCTGTTCGATTCTACCTGTTTTCTTGTCTCTCATCTTTTTTTCTCCTCGCATCCATACAGCAACTCAGTTGCTGTAGATCCCTAGTCTGCAGCTCTGCTTGCCAATCTATACAAATATACTATATATTAAGTAAACCACTTGATTTATTTGTGTGTTTGTGCATGGAAGACCTGTACTTTGTGTGTGTGTGTGTGTGTGTGTGTGTGCGCGTGCGTGGTCATGTGTGCATTGCAGGCATCAGCTCAGCTCGGCGGCAGCGACAATGTCATTCAGCAGTTTAGTAACAGGCCATTACCTTGGTAATACCAGCCTAATGGGCGGTCTGCTATTTTAAAACCACGGTCATGTTTGTGCCATTAACAACCACTTAGTGCTTCACTCAAATCAACAGGCCACCGGGACACACCAAAAACAATAACAGAATAACAAAGACAGTGTCAAAATATGCACAGTCTCTTCATTAACACCAGAAATATAAGAAGCCAACCGCATTAAGCTTCAGTACTTTTCCTAGTTTACACATGAGACTGTTTCCAGATGTACGAGGATAGGAAACTTGTAGAATGAGTAAAAGCAATTAGTTTAAGCGTTAACTTTTATTCTACAATTTTGTGCCAATTCTGAATTTAGGTGGCACAAACTACAAACTTCCAAAATGTATTTTTTCAGTACAAAGTCACAATGCTATCAGCTGTTTAATTTTTTTAAATTTCTGAAAAGTTATGAGATGAGCAGCTTTGTGATATTTAAGTATTAAGTAGTATGTTAACACTGGAATGGTTGTGTTGGAACAACAATAACTTTGTCTTACAAACACACAAACACATAGTCGAATGTATTAATATTGTCAGCAGAAAGCATTGCTTTCTCCTACAGCCTCTTTCTTGACACTGCCACTCGGTGGAACCAGTCAGAAAGGGTTCTGAAATTGTGCTCTTCTTCCTGTTTTTGATCAACATGTTCAACACTATCTCAACATTTTGGTAAATAGGCTTATTTGCGTTATATATGTGCGTAACTATTTGTTAACAGACAACAGTTTATCCTTTCCTGCCCACTGAATTGTGTGCTAGCTCTTTTGGTTGCTTTGCAACTTCACCATGACAACAAGATTTCAGGACATCAAAGTTTCTTGATAAACTTTTGTTTCCCTGTCAACCTGTAAATGAAGACTGCATTTTTTCTGTTTGTATTACAAATGAAACAAGTAAGATACAACATGTTTATCTGTAAGTTTTAGATGAGTTGGTCTGTGTAATTTTGAACTTAAGACGGGGTCAGCCTAGCTTCCTCCTGTTTCTGTTCTGTTCTGTTGAACTTATCACTTTCCAGCTCTGGGGAGATGATTAGCTCTGTACTGAAGACACAGACATAAAAGTGGTGTTGAACTTGTCATTATCAAGACAGCGAATAAAAATATTGTATATTGCAAGCTGGGTTTCTCAGATGCAATAAATGGCTGGTGAGACAATCAGCTTGCTGTGCGACCTCTGAACACTAGAGGCGCTAGTTTATTTGCTTTATAACACATTCTCACCACAGCGATAACTGCTGAATTTACACAAACAGTAGAGTAGTCTTTAGCAAAATAGACATTTTGCTTATGGTGCAACAAAAATGACTCCTCCCACAACAAGTAAAAGTAACATTAACATAACGTACTGGCACAGAACAGTAAGTAACTATTTACAGAATTGCACTTAACATGGGTGTAGTTAATTGGCAGCCTGAAGTATAAGAGTCCAAGTGCTCACCCCAGGGAATGCTGGGAACTCCGCCCACTTTTCCTGACCACTACAATATTTACACACACACACACACACAAATTTGAGGAAATGTAAATAGGCCTCTGTTGCCACTGTCTTTAATGTCACCAGGACACGTTGTCATCTCCAAAATTAAGGTGTTCCTAAGCAATGTGTGGGTATCCTCCAATATCTACTTAATCAACTCGAGTAATGCATCCTCTCTCATAAATGAAGCTGTAAATTAGCTGTATCTAGCTACCTCATGGTGTTGCTACTGATACTGCTACAATTTTTATTTTATTTAGAGAACAATAATAACTAAAATCTAAGCTTGGTTTTACTGAAAATCAGAAACTAATCAAAACTAAAATCAGGTGGAGCAGGTAACTGAGGTAACTGCAGAGTGGACAGTGATTTTTGGTCGAATGGATAAACCTAGCCCTCACTGCCCTCTTTGGGGTGTCAGCCTCTTTAGCTTCTTTCTCTTAATGTAGTGTAATGAAGTGGAAATCTCTTGCACGCTGGTCTCATTCACCCTGGATTCAGGATGTGATATACTTTCAAACTGCAGAAAATAGGACTGCCTCTTCAAGAAAGACAAATGCAAGTGTGGTGTCCCTTTCTAAAGTTCAAATCACTAACAGCTAGTTTTAAATATTCCAGCATTATAATTTAATTTTGAAGGGGCAAGATGATGATTGTGAGATTGTGAGATTTTCTTCCATTCTTTTATAATGAGTAAAGGTACACCATTATTGTGCTGTTGTACATCATTATTATTTTTTCATTGTTTTCCAGTTGTTTCTTTCCCAGCTTTTATGTTCATGTGTGTTATTGTTCCAGGACTGGCAGGTTTGGTGCCTAATTCTTTATAAAATAAAAATACATGACTTTGTTCCTTGATGGAATGTTATTAAGGGCAAATGTTTGATTCAAAGGTTGTTTAATCCTGCAAAGCCAAAGTAAAGAAAACAAAAACCTTGTCTTGGTTGTGCTGTTCAAAGAATGAGTGGTCCAGGCGAACAGTCTGTTAATACCTCTACAGGTAATGAAGCCCCACCTATCTAAGTTACTTGATGCTGCCAGCAGAGGTGGAGAAAAGCTGTTTACTCAGTGTCATGAACATTGTGTCAATGGTTTTTCTAAGCTGTTGTCCCAGATTGACCAGAAAATGTTTTTACTTTGAAATGATGGCCATATTTAATAATTAAATATAAATTCATTCAAATATATCAATATAATCTTAAATGATAATCACATTTTTCAATTTAGATATTTAAATGAATACAGCAAAACATGGCAAACTATAGCCTGCAGGTCTCTCTAATTTCTTTTTACCATCTCAAAGAGCATCAGCTTTCTATCAGAATCAGTAGTTTCTCTGAAGTCTGAGAGGAAGCGCTGGGCAAAAAGTCCTGCAACGGAGGCACAGTCCATTTCGGTGCATCAATCGTTTAAACAGGCTTTGAACTTGACTGTGGGTATGTTCAGCTCTTTAGTGATTTCCAAGGCTTTCAGTAGAGTATCAGCTGTAGTAATAGGCATTTCTTCATTCCGTTTCATTCAGTCAGATAGTCACACACTCCTGTCAAGCTTTTTAAAGCAGTCTGCTTCGCTATGCTGGAAAGATTTGAAAGTTTGATTTTTAGTCTTTTTCTGATTGTGGCTTCATAGTCTTGACAGCTGTTAGATATTTGTGATTAATGATCACTGATCACAATTATCTTAAACTGGCACTATAATTCCTTGAAAGTCTACCTATGAGGCTTTTTTTTTCTCATGAAGTACTGCATCACACTGTCTGCCATACCCATAGCTGTCAATAACAGTAGCACACTACAGTTAACAAACTAGGACAAACTAGGATAAAACACTAAAACTGCTAATTTGCCACTATATTCGAAATGAACCCTAAATTTTCTCACTTTGGTTGAACATAAACTTTAGGCCTTTAGTCTTTTATTCAAACTCAGGCAATCAAAAACTATTTAACTAAGATACGCACTGGATTAATTGAACCAAATACAGTTTAGATTAGGGACAAAAGCCAAGCTGATTTTATATTCTTAAGTTTAAAAACTGGATAATGATACATCAACTGCTTGTCGCAAATAATGTAAACAAATAGCAATATTTGCAAGGTTTGCCTTGTTGGTGCTCTCTGCCAGACAAATGCCAGGCTAGTCAGGAGTTGACAGACTTCTCCAGATGTCTTAATCAGTCATTGTTTTAATAGCAAATGAAAAAAAACTCCCATCATAAGCATGATAATCTGAACTACAGGTAAACAATTAACTACAGAATAACTGAAACACCGTCAGTGTAAAATAAAGAAGCATTCCCCAAACTGAATATTACCTTCATTAGTTAATTGATATTGACTGTGAATTCCACATTCATACGGCTTAGGCTGATACTGGAAACTTCAAATAAAAAAAGAGGGATTTAATTCTGCCCACCAGGTAAACAGTTCTTGTTTCAATGATTAAAAAAGGTAAAAATACCAGGAGTTATCCATCTCCCCAATCTTTCTGTAAGTTAACTTGAAAGGATTTAAATGCAGCGTAACACCTGCTGTTATATGACTCCCTGATAAAGCTGACATGAAATGTCTCAGATAACATCACTGCTTATCTCTGGAAATTAAATGACTTCTGGAATATCTGTAAAAAAAAAATTTGGATTGTGGTATTGCTGCTAGAAAGAAGAAGAAAGAAAAAACAGATGTTGGAAAGCCGCAGAATGGAAGAGGACAGCCTGTGAATTCAAATGAAACTAGGAAATCCTAGTCATTCAATTATATACACAGCATGAATGAATACTGGCATCCATACTTTGGTGCGGCTATACTATAGTATTCATAGCGTATACTGTGGGTCTATAATGAAAACAAACTGGTACATTTGAAATTAAATGAGCGCTGAAATGGTAATTGAGCCCATGACTCTTGTTTGTCTCTTTCTCTTTCCACTCCTGATTGGCTTGTCTGTTGCAACAACTGCATGCTGGTTGGTTTAGGATTAATGTGGTTGCTATGACAACATGCCGGCCGTAGAGCTGTGTTGGAATGGATGCTTGTGTGTGTATCTGTATATATATATGTGTGTGTGTGTTTGTGTGAGAGAGTGTGTGTATACTTTGTTTGAAGTGGCAGGCCTTTTCAACAGCTTTGATCAGGGAAATGTTTGTAGTGGGGGCAAACCTGGAGAACAAACAGGACTTCAGAGAGATTAGCGATCTGTGGAACACACACACACACACACACACACACACACACACACACACACGTACAGATAGGCTGTCTGGAAGTCATCTTTCTGAATAAAATCAGCCACACATAAACCGGCTGCTCCTCAGCTAAAAATTAAACTTTATATCTTTCTCATATGATGAAGCAAAGATGAGGAGGATGTTGGAATATAAGAAGTAACTATATCTGCTGGCTGACATTCCTCTGTTCTTCCCCTCTCCTTCACACCCTCTAGACTGATGTTTTTGAAAAAACAGACCAAGAACAAGCGATGTAGAGTACAATCTGTGTGTATGTGCTTATGCCACCCCTGCAGGGCTTGTGTAAATCCATCAGTGCTGAGAAGAGGCCAGGTGACTGCTTTAGTAGCCATTGTGTGACACACGGCCCCCATGCTCCTCCATCATGCTATACTAAGCAGAAGCGTGGTTGTCTGTACGTCAGTGGACTGTATGTGTATGTGTGTGTGTGTGTGTGTCTTTGTATGTATAAGAGGAGGAGTCAAATGTGCCAGCCAGGAGCTGTGATTCAGACAAATACACTGCACCGCCCGGGCAGCTCGCGACCCCAAACCAGATGGACAGCGGTGTAGCTATTCTCAGAGCCACAAGCACATCACTCAGTCCCCAAGGTAGGAAGATAAGTGATCCACTAAGGTCACAGGAGGTGTTATGTCTCTCACTGCAAGTAGTTCAGAGTTTGAAGAATGGAGGCTGAAACAAATGGCAACGTGGTCCTCATCTCAGTTCTAGCAATCGGACAGAGTGGTAAGTCATGTTCCCAACTCCCAAACTAACATGGGGCATCAGAATGATAAAATGTGTCAACGTTGTGAAGAGATCCATAAAATAATCTCTCTCTGATCTGTAAGTCCAGAGCTACACATGGCAGAAAGAGATAAATACTGTTATGTTTCACCTGCAGTACAAACTCAGTGGCTCTGGACACAGTGTGTTTAATTTACAGGAGACTTACTGTCAAACATTTATTGAGGTTTCGAAATTGAGCATCTAGAGATGACAGGACCATTTCTTTCCAGATGGCCCTGCTAAGTTTGATGGATCTTTATCAATCCTACAGTTGGAAAATATTTACGAGTGCTTGGTTTACTCTATACAATAAATGACAGATGAATTTTATTGCAATTTCTCCTGTATATGAATACTGAAAGTAAAATTAAAAGTTAAGTTAAGTTGAACAGCTCTGAGAGGCTTTACTTTTAAGAGCTTTACCATTAAATGGATGTACTCATGCTTAAACACTAACAACGACATGCTAACAAGCTCATTATCTCAGTACTAAACTGATTATTATTATTATTATTTTTTGCAGGTTTCATTTTCATCATCTTTGTTTAAAGTGCAGGCATGCTAACAATTGCTATTTAGCACTTTATACAAAGTGCAACTGAGGCTGATGGGAATTTCATTAGTTTTGGAGTTATTCAGTATTAAACCAATGAATTGACCATGTTAAAAAATTGACCTGATGATTTAAGCAAAATCACAAATGTCAATTTTAAGGTGGCAGTGAAGAAGTAAGTCAGTCAGTTAGTCAAGGATCACCAAAGTTAGTGGAACCCATGAATGTTGGGACAAAATATCATAGCAATTAACCTAATAAAGGTTAATATATTTCAGGCTGGACCAAAGAGATGGACCAGCAGACCTTCATTTCCATCTCTAGAGCCATGCTGCTAGCATGTTTAAAAATAAACTAAAGTGCAGTTCTCACTGCCCTTCATCTCTGGAATAGCAGGAGATAAAACTTTCACAAAAATGATGACAAAGTTTCTCTGAGCCCCTTGACAGTGAAGTCTGGTCACTCTAAAACAGAGAAAATAAACCTTAATTATGCAGCAGTCTTGCAAAAGAACAAAAGATAATAAATAACAAACGAGAACTTAAGACAATCAGAGCAACATCCAACAACAGATAAAGATGAGTGCCACATGTAGTGTAATCTCTTGTTTTTCAGTCTGTGGGTCTGTTTGCTGCTATGGAAGGAGGCTGGGGGAGGTCGAGATGCAGGGAAACGATGTGGCCTGATCACACCCTGAGAAACAGGCCTAGAGGGAGCAGATTAGAAAATGGTGATGCAATATTAATTGGTGGTAGTGCGTGCCAGGGACTGCAGGGTTGTCCAGGGTTTATCTCCCAAAGGAAAGGCTGTCAGGAGCTGAGAGACACAGACGGGATGAGTCCCTGACCTTGTCTGTCAGCTGGTGAAAGAGAGGAGGGCTGGGAAAGGAGACCCCCAGTCCCACTGACACTCAGATCAACACTCTGCCAGTCTACGGCAAGCCTGCTGGGACACATCACGACAACCAGAAAGACAGAGTGACACAGTCAGAGAGACAGGATGAATGTGATCTCCATGGTCAAACATGAAAATAATAATGACAAAATTGAATAAACATGCTAAACATAGAAGTTACATTCAGGTAAATGTTTATAATACGAACTAAGAAAAAGACTAAAGCTTTGTTTATACTTCAAAAACAGACCTGCACACTAGACACACTAAGAATTCCTTTGCTGTATTTGGCAAAAGAAGACACACTTGAAAAAAAAAAGGATGTCTCACAGTTTAACAAGATTAAGACCAAGGCTGCAGATTACCGCCCACAAAACAAGAGTCCAGTTTGTCCTGAACCAGCACAAGCCCAGTCCTGTTTTGCCTTTAATCTGGTATGGAGGATAACCAGGTGGTCTTTGTCTCTAGACCCTGGGGTTAAATGAGTTGAAAACTGTAACCTTTTCCTTATTTGGTCTTACTTAATTTTAACAATTAATGAATCAATTAATCATGATTTGGTCTATACCAAACAATACCAAATGTGCATTCCTTTCTCTTAAAAAAGCAACATAGACAGCATTGAACAGACAGCATTATTTAGCCTATGAAATGTATAAAATGTGGAAGCAGACATATTGAACACACTGAGTATAATCAAGCATAAGTTTAAATGCTAATAAAAATAACATCTGTTAGACATAATTGTAGTAATTGTAAGAGAAAATTCCACATTGTTTATATTTCAGATCTTTATTTGATAGTAGATTAATTAAATTGTGTTAATCAACCATTGAGTAATTGTTACTGTTAGCGTGTTTGTGTTATTAGAAAGTGTAACGTGGTGATAGATAACACTTACTTGCCTAAAGTAAGAACCAGCCAACAGATTCTTAAAATGATCACTCATATATATATATATATATATATCATATTATATATATAATATATATATATATATATGTGTGTGTGTGTGTGTGTGTGTATTAAGACATGACAAAAACAGATCCACATACAGTATAATGCAGATGAGTTTCTTTACTTTACTTCAGAATTTTTTTCCAGTATTCCAGTATGTGTTTTTTATTTATTATATGTCTTTGGTCGTAGGAGTTAAGGGTAAGACTTTAGCGATTGTGTGTACTTTGAAAAATCAAGTAAAAAGAGTGATAAAAACAACAGAGCAGTAATAGTCACCACATGCTGATGTGCATGTGGCGCGTAAACGCAGCAAAATAGGACAGCAACATTACAGAGAAAGATCCTGCCACCGGAAAACATAACAAACAGCGATTCACAATGATTTTGGGTATCCTCCTTTTTCATGGTGTGAAAACTGCATATCCGACAGTGGCGTTTGAAGAGAGGGAACGAACAAGACAACACGAGCATATGGGCTCGAGCTTCATGTCATCTGGGGACACACAAACACTGGACACATGTCAGCTTCAATTAACCCTCTCCCATCTGTCTGTCTTTTTCTCTCACTCTTCCTTCCGCTACTAGAGTCCCAACTGGGTCATGCAGTGCAGTAAACGCCTAAATACAGGGTGATACACCAAGCCACAGAAAAACACATTAAACCTGCGCAAAGACAAAAACTCCACCTCCTCCTTGTGTCAGACCAAATACAAAATATAATTTCTTTTCTTTTTCTATCCACTTAAACTATCTCGTCAAAACAAATCTTCTGTATGAAATTATCAATGTTACAGACTTCAATAATTCAGGCTACCCAGCAGTGTGTTATGCTGACAGTGTCATGGAGTTCCCTGACATACTGTTGAGTGTCCCTCCAGAGAGCCCGTCTAAGTTTCCCTGCTCTGCAGTCAGTGGTAAACTCGCCACTGCTGCCAAAAGGTTAAAACATCCAATGAATGTAGAGCAGGGAGACTTATGATGGTATTAGTAGGAACATATTACTTTCGGAGTGCCTATATGTGCAGCACTGTCCTCAGCAGCAATGTATCAATAGAAAGTCAGGTATGAGTATACAGACACAAAGACAAACGCAGGTGGAATTGAAGATAAAACACATATTTTCCCTGTCTTACAACTGCCTTTCTTGTCTTTTTAACCATGATTAAACTCAGCACCATGTTACAGTGGCATCAGCGGCACAGTTCCTCCCATCCTGAAGGAGAGGGTTGTTGATGTGTGTGCCAGAGACAGAGTGAAACGTCACGCTGTAACGCTATTTCCTTGAGTCTGACAAATGAGGCTCTGGCTGCGCTCTGCTGTTGGCAGTTACCTATGAAAGAATGCATCACTCCAATTGGCTCTCCTGTCCCACCTGTCACACAGATGCACGTTTCCTTACACTTGTGACATGCACACACACACACACACACACACACACACACACACACACACACACACAAACACAAACATACAAAAAACATATAAACAGGAATTAGGTGTCACAGAGTTCCTATCCTGTGTTCCTCACCAGTCTTTTCTCATCCAACCCCAACACCTTGTGTCGGATCCCTTCCTCTCCTTCCACCCTCTGCTTGTCGTCCCTGCTTCCTTCCCCTCTTCACCCCCCCATCTGAGATCAACACCTAGATGTGTGCAGGTGCAAGGCTGCTGGCAAACTGTCAGCTTGAGTCTCTGTTACTTAAACACATACACACGCACACACACACACACACACACACACACACACACACACACACAGTCACTCACAGCTTGGCTCCAACACAGGCACTTCCCACTCTGTGAATTGGTCTCCACACAGCGAGCTAGATCACACTCTCACTGTCAACGCATTTATAAAGGAAGACTAACGGTGACTGTGCTAAAGGTTGGGAAAACACTGGCTGGGGACACAGAAGGAAAATAACACGAGAAAAAAAGTTAAAATTGGAAAAAATCTCTCTCAGTGGGCGAAACATGAAAAAACTATTAATTCAAACCAAGCGGTTCAAAATCTTAACAAGCTCATGTGGTCTTGTACCACACAGAGACCGCCATCCATGACCTGTGAACCAACCTGAGGGACAGACTGGACTGGTGTGTGACAGCCTGTAAGGCTCTGTCTCTCTACATGTGATATTCCCACTGATGTTAAAAACTCAGTTTAATTTAAAGACATCAAATAAGGGATAAACAAAAACTACACTGCTGACTTTTTATTTTGGATGATTTAACAGGATCGAGAGGTAAAGTACATGAATTTCAAAACACAACTACGGAAAGACATTTTGGTTGAATAAGCAGCTGGATTGAATCCTCAGGAAACAGAGTGAATGTTTTGCAATGACTTATGAAACAAATGTGGACACAACAGAAACTAATGACAAAAATAGAGTATACTGGACATGAGATTCACAAATTGAGCCACAGGGTTTCATATTTATGTTGCAACTGTAAACATTTTACTGTTTTTACATTCAAAAAAGGAATTATGCTTTATCAATAAGGAGCAACTTACAAGGTTAGTGTTTCCCTTATTTTTCCTGCTGTGATTGTTAAAAATGTTCTGTAAATTTTGTCATTTTGTTTTTTAGTTTGGCACCAAAAATGCATGATGGGAAGAGATTCATGTTATTCTACACTGTGAATTGAAGAAGCAAAATAAAAGAAATAGTTTTTATTTACCATAGAAAAACATGGTAAATACACAATCATAAAGTCTTATGGGTCTGTGTTTGGTTTGATTTGCTATGGAAAGTTGTGTGTATGTATATATTTTTTAATAATAAGTAAGTAATTAAATTAATGTGTCATTTTTTTCCCCTTCATTAGGGTGTCACACAGATACACAATAAGTATGACCCTCTACTGTGACAGTGAGAACTGACAACTGTACATAGATAAGATTAATATCAACTTTACTGATTGAAAATTAAACTACTAGAGATTAAAGATATGCTGATATAATGTTAATGTACTGGCTGGAAGTGTAATTAGGTGTAATAAATGATTCTGTCTGTAGCCTTGATACACACAAAGTCACACACACACACACACACACACATACACACACACACACATACATAGCCCGTGTGGTGACCTCTGGAGCTGTGAACACGGAGTTGGTGTCAGTCTGCTTGGCCCAGGGTCATCTGACAGCTCTAAACAAGACTCTCATTAACACTAGGCCATTAAAAGAGCCTGCTGGCATGGTGTGTGTCAGTGTTTGTGTGTGTGTGTGTGTGTGTATCTTAGGCATGGACTAGGGGTCCAGGTTGACACTGAGGAAAGTAGACAAGTGTCAGTTTGGACCTTGGCCATGAATCTCATCATCTGATATCAGAACTACGTACAGCACTAAGAAACACTGTGATGTAGAGAGTAAAAGGTGAAAGAATTAGTTTCTTAAAATAAATGACAGATGTTTTTGTTTGCATACGTTTGGTAACAAAGACACTAATGGTTGATGTAGCTTTTGTTGGTCTTGGGCTGCTAAGCCTGGGTTCATGGGTATTATGTGCATGTTGAAAAACTAATAGAGAAAAAGTGATAATGTGACAATAATCCAGTTAGCACAGCATGCTGATGTGCATGCGTCTATTAATCTTAATGCTCATAGTTTCTGGAGACAAATATTGTCCTTTTATGTGAATGACAGCCTTGGTTTTTCAGTTTGATTAAAAATAATTAAACAAATAAATGATAAACTATTATTGAGGGTTAAGCTGTACATAAAAAAACAAAATAAGTGTATACCCTCACCAGATGCAACATTTAAGTGATGTATACAGTAATTAGTAATACATCACTAATTATAATCTAGTGATAACATATACAGATATATAATTCTGCAATGGGCTGTTCTGCACTTTTACTTTTGATACTTTAAAATACTAATACTTTTGTAATTAAACTTGAGATTTAAAATGCTTTTAGGGAGCATTAAACTTTTTTCTCAAACTGATAAAAAGGTGGAGTCAAGGTGGAGTATCAGCCTGCTTTTAATCAGAGAGTATGAAGATTTTTTAGGCTGAAAATATGCAGAATATAATGTAAATCCTTGACTAGAATGACCACTTTTGCATTACAGCATGTTTATTAAGCGCAGGCTGTGTTTACCTGAGAATAGGCAGCAACAGCACCTCAGCTATAGCCTTGACGCTCCAAGATACACAGTTATGGCACAGTTATTTTTGCAAGGAAATAAGAGACCACAACAAAAACCAATTCAGCATTCTTAGTTATGTTAATCTATGTTTTACTTTGATTCATTACTCTAAGTTGTTATTCTAAAATTACACGGTGTAGCCAACTCATCATTTTTGCATTAAACTGTAAAAAAAGAAACTGTAGAAAATTACTACAGTTCATCCTCTTCTTGAGAAGAATATGCTCTTCCAGCATTGTTGTTTCTGATTTGTTTTAATGCTTTAATGCTTTTTACTCTCTCAATTTCATCCTCAGCCTTTATTTGCAATCTGGTATGTTTTGTGTGGACTGTTGGATATTTGCCTTTGCTTTTACTGTCTTGTGTACAAAGTGCAACCATGCAAAGGAGAGTGATGTGCTCTGATTCAACCACCCTGTGTAAATAAAGGTTGAATGTAGAAATGCCATTACATCTCATGATAATACTTTGACAATTGTTTGCTTATTTATTTTAGTCACACAAGAAAGTTCAATTCTGAGACATGAAGATATATGGAAACAACGAATCTCCTTTATTTTCATCCGTGGTTAAAATGCTTTCCTTGTCTTCTCGCAGTTTCTAATAAAATTAATATGTTGCTTGTTATTAGAGCAAGATGCGTAATGCTGAAAGAGGAATGTTGTATTTTACCATTATTGGGGCTCGATCAGCATATTAAAGTTACTGACACAACTTTCTTTAAAAAATAATAACTTAATGAATTTTAGAGGGTTTACATCAAGACAGTTAATCCATGATGTTTTAATGTTGTTTAATTTCAGTTTCTGTTACACGACAAGCTGAGGAGGAGGACTGAAAGTCTGCAAAGTGGTAAAGTTTATCTAATAGAAATACTGACATGCATGTAGAGCTACATACTGTGTGTGAGCATGTCTGTATGAGGAGAGAGAGACACACACAGGATGTGCACGTATCTGAGTGCATGTGCCAATGCTGCCAGGGTTTGCTAGAAATGGTATAATTTGTCACACCTTATTAATTATACTCCAACATGGAGCGAGTTATCCTTGTCACTCAATCGGCTTCCCACTCTGCCTCCCTCTGTCAGACGACAGGAGGAAAGACCCAGATAAACTCCCTAAGCCTGAAAAACCACACCACTTTTTTTGAGGTCTTGCTCTCTTCTCAGGCTGATTCGCTATGCCCGTTTAGCCAGCTTCACATTACCATTTAAATAAAGAGGCTAGCTAAATGACCACTGGTAGAACATAAAAAGAGAAATTAAATTGTTTTTCTGTCTCACGGCCCTTTATTCTTTTCTCTTTCTAGCTCGAGCTCCTCATCATTTTTAATGTGTTCGGTCTGGGGGAATGGTTGATAAATACAAAGTGCAAAAGAATCTAAATGCAAAATGAACTATTCATCTTTGATTACAAGGTAAATCTAATCTTTAAAGGAGACCAATGACTCACAAAGCAAAGCAGACTTTAAACAACTCAGGTATGTTAATTTCTTGAGGAGAATTGATTAGGATAAAAGTAAATCAAAACAAACAAGAAAATGGCACGAATGACCACTGGGCATAAAGTTTTTTTCAAAACAGACCACGTGATTAACAGTGTCACATTATAGAGCTGTGCTGAAAAAGCACAACGGGCAAATGAAAAGGTTACTGAGCAACATGCACGGTTTCAATGGGCAGATATGTCAGCTTTACACAAACTGTGCAGACAGCAATTCAGTGAATTGAGAGAGAGACGTAAGCAGCAATTTGTGTCAGAATACATACTCCTCTGAATTATGAGTCAGTCAAATGTCAACACGCAGCTATAATAAACATTTTCTTAGATTCAGAATGACTCACACATGCCACAGATATCTCTAACTGTGCAACTGTTCATCATGAATAAATGTCCTTAAACCCTCCAACTATGAAAACCCCTGGTCTAAAAACATATGGCTGAGTGGTGTTTTGATAGTGAGGGATGAATGTGAACAGTGAGGTTTTTCACTGAGCTCTGCCTGTTGTGGTGGATCTGTACATGCTGACATGAACGTAGTTAAATCTGTAGCTTGCATGAGTGAAGACGCTCTGCCGACATCCCACACCCATCATCAAGGAGGTGAGCAGATTGTATCGGACATAGATTGATTGCCCTTGAAATCCAACAAAATTGCTTAGCTTGTAACAAGCTTTATTTACTACATTAAATTATCATTAAAATGCTATTAGCACAATTAGTTGATTTCCATTTTAAACAACACATCTACGGTGAGAGGGAAGCACTGAGGGGTAGAGGAGGAGAGAAGGAGAGAGGGAGTGGAGGACAGTGGAGAAGGGAGAGAAGTTAAAGTTACAAGAGGGAAGGAGCAAGAGGCAAGATGAGAGGGGGGAGGAGAAAAGAAGAGAGGATATGTGAGGAGAGGAGAGGTGAGTCAGGAAGGAGACAGGCGATGAGAGAGCAGTGGGAGATGAATATTAAGCAGCTGTAGTGATTAGGGTGGTGGTGCAGAGTGGCACTGTGACAGTGACATTGGCTGCCATTGGCAGCCCCTGCCATGGTGATTCACTGGAACCTGCTTCATTTGGGCCATAATTAGCTTAAATGTTCGGAGAATGAAAAATTCATCATCGCTTTGAATCTTGTTAATTGGGAGAGCCGTCTGCATTAATAGAGGCCATTTGGAAGCTTTGTGCTTAAGTATGTGTGTGTGTGTGTGTGCGCGTGCATACACAGGTATGCATGTGTGCATATGGTTGTGTGTGTTTTGAGGATATGGGAGCTCAGTTTTGCTTTCACTTACCAGAGGGGCCGATGGATTCCAAACTTGACCAGTTTTTATCATTGAACCAGCCAAATAAGCTTCTTAAGAACGATAAGGACTTTTGAAGAATGCTGCTAGCGAGAGAAATTTTAAAGCTGCAGCCAAGCAGCATATCGTATCAGACATACATTTAACTAACAATGCAGGGACATGCTGCTGGGTGGGTATGGGTGCATAAAAATTAAGGAATGTAAGGAGCATGGAAAGAGGAGTCGACGTGAGTTTGATTGGTAGCTCATTCATTACTGATGTTGAACAACAAAGGCAGAAATAATCAGCATCAGCTTATTGTCTGTTAACCCTGTAGTCACCTTTCAGATAGACATATTCAGAATATAGGAGGAGATAATGTATAATTCATTACTGGCAACAGAGACCACATAATGAACACACTTCTTACATATTTTGCATATAGATGCATGCTCCATGCTGTAAATGAATGCTCTGTAGATTATGTAGAACTGTTTAAAATGGAAAACAAATCTCTGAGACATTAGACAATAAAGTGTTACATACACATACAATCAAGATTCAGTTAGAAGAGTATAAGCCCTATTCTTCTGTTATTTTGTAATTATTTAAAATAATGAAAAAAGGCTTCCAATTGTTAAACAGGGAAAAACTGCAGATTTGAGCAAAAGTCTGTGTTGGTCATATGGAGACAAAGTAAGTGTACTGTACCAATCAGTGGACTAGACAAGAAAGGTCCCTGAAGAACAGAGACAGGCATGTTTAACCAAGTCATGGATTTGCTTTAAATGCTGAATATAACGTGCACCTTACTGATAGAAAATCTGTATTAGACTCCTGTGAACAAATAAACCAAACCAGTAGTACTGTAGTGAGAAACAGAGTGTGTTCTTTGCGTCTCTCGGGAGAAGAGAGGTTAACAGCAGCGGGGAAAGCTGCCAGTTGTTGCTACAAGCAGTAAGAGATTAAGTCTAATGCGCATTCATTTCCCTACAGTGAGGCTGGAGCCAGATTGCTATGACAGTGTAGAGCCTGCAATCAAAAGCTGAGTCTAAAGTTTTGATTTCAAGTTGGAGGCCAGTGTGTCATTTAGTTTAGTTTAGCCTAGGTGGCTGTAATATATGGAGTGTGTTTCATATTCAGTAACAAAACATGCTGCCTCCGTGTGTCCTTCCTCTACACCCTGTGTGTGTGTGTGTGTGTGTGTTATATGCTCCTGGAAACATCAAACCTTGTCATGCTGTGGTAACATATGCACCCAGTGCACCCTCTCTGAACTTCCCCTTCCAGGAGACAACAAAAGCTGTTACATTTTCACATTCAAAACAGTAACAATGTCATAAAGAGAATGCATTACTGTCACCTATAATGTGCGGCCACTGTGCGCCATGTCTGCATGAAAAGCAAAAGGTGGACAAGATGAATCAGGCAATGTTCCAAGGAGCTCCGTAAAAGCATTGAAATGACCCTATTCATTAGGTGGTGTGTGTGTGTGACATAAATACGATATATCTCCCTCTATACTGCAGTGTGTGAGGAGGACACAGTGTTTATGTGACAGACAACGAGGCTGCAGAGCTCAGCCCAGTCTGGACCAGCTCAGCCCAGCCCAGCTCGACCCAGCCGGCACTAATCCATCATCACCACCACTAAATCATCGCGCTGCCAATAAAGCCAGGCGGCAATACATTACAGGCATGTGGCAGGCTTTAGCGATAATGACATTGAGAAGTCCCCTTGGGCTGTAAGAAAAGCCTGGGCGCATGACACACTTGCTTACAGAGGCAGTAATATATGGAAATGCATCAGTGTGCCAGACAGGGCAGAGGATGGGGAGATGAGGGAGTGAGTGCAGCTCAGTCTATTCATAAGGAAAGAGGGAGGAAATGGCTTTCACAGTGACCACTTCCTATCGGTTTCCAATGTGGACTCAACCAAATCCAGCATTCAATGATGGGGCTCATTTTAGATTCAAGACTCTCCAAACAAGCCATCTTACAAGCAATCTGATATGTCAACACCCCATTTCTGTCTTATCTTGCTCTCATGCAGCTGAGTTGATACTGCAATATGGTTTGGACATGGGACATGCTAGATACTGTGCTGCCAATCATTGGCATGCTGTGTGGCACAGAGGCAGGCCAGCAGCAAGGGAACTGAATGAACAAATACAGTACAGTGAGCTGTTAGTCTCTGCCACTGTTATCTTGTGGCTGACATTGAGAACAATCTGCCAGTAAATCCCTCACCTTCACGTGCAGATGCCCACGTGTGGTCCAAAGCACACAAAAGTTGAAACACAAATAAGTTTACTACACAGCATATGAAATGATAGAAAGCTGGAGTCAGATGTGGCTTGAAAGGGTGCTAATAACTTACACACCCATATCTATCTGTGTAATGAGCTGTCAGAGAAATAACACCAGAGCTAATCTTCCTCTGTCTGTCTGGAAATCTGTCGGTCTTCACGGTGTCACACTCCTCCATGGGTGAGATGTTTTAAAAGTAAATTCTAGCCATTGTGTGGCAAACTCAAACTTTAATTTTAATCCTTGCATTTAAATTAAAAGTTTACTGAGACACTGTGCTGAGAAATTCGCATTAGACGAGAGGTCATTAAGGTTTTCTGGAATCCATTCAGCACACATGGCTGTCAATTTGAAAATAAAAACTCCTTTGACATTAGTTAAGTGGTAGTCCAGTGTAAAAAAATAACACTTTAAAGGCTTGAGGTAAGTTTACGCTAGAAGCTATTGACCAGATTGACCCTGATTTTGTGGTTTTAAAATATACAGATTGAGGTGAAAATACTGCGTGTGGAAATAAAGAAACTACTGCTCCCTGTAACTTCACAAAATTTGTCCTAACAGTGAACAAAAGAGAACCAGCCACATTGATTTGTCAACGCAGTGCTGTTAAATTGGATTAAAATGATCTTGGTTTGTTTCTCAAATTTCTTTGATCCAGGTGGTGCAATAAAAGCAATATTTGACAGTTTTGGAAACGCACTTATTTTCTTTCTTGTGTAGAGTTAGATGAGAAGATTGGTACTTTTCTCAAATCCATCTGTAGCTCTGCAGAACCACAGCTATTTGCAGATTATCTTATTTTAGCAAAAAGACAGCCAGACTAGACCCCTGGGACCAAGAACTGTTTTCAGTCTGTTTTTGTGTGATTTAAACAAGATTTAACACCATACACATCATCACCATGTATTTAGTCCACAAAGTGTAACTCTAAACCTGACACACAAAAACATGGCACAATTAATGCACAGTGGAGGCAGAGGCATTGACATAGCACAAAGCACTTTAAAAAAACATACATCAGACACAGCTTTCAGATTTCAACATCAGCCTCATCTTTTAGTTTAGTTTTTTTTGATAAAAGGAGACAAAGCAGGAAAGACAAAAAAGACGACAAGAGGTTTGTGCTGATAGAATAAAAGTCTGGATTTATTTCTGTTTATCTATACATTAAACAGGTGTTCCTGAATGCAGCAAGAGAAAACACAGAACAGGATGCTAAGCGTCAAAGAGTTGCTCGCATAGCAGAGGTGTGGCCGGTTTAGCAAAGACATGTACACTCTCTATCGCATATACTTATAACATCTTCTGTAAATGTAGGGCTGCCTCTGAGAGGCTGAAGTAGGATGAGGGAGTGTTTACTGCAATAGTCTTGAAATTCTTTTCACATTATGATACCAACTGGAAATACTCCATACAGTAATAACCCTGTCTTTCCCCAATGATCATTGCAATGCAGTTACAGCTATTACAGACAGGTATACACCCAAGCAGCCCTGTATAGCTCAGTGAAATTCAACTCTGTGAAAATGTAGTAATAGTTCTGTACGGATTTGTCATGTCGCCATTGTCCCCTTTGACTCTATCTGAAGGCTGTGCAGACACATTCAAAGGTTTGAACGCCCTCCAGTTGCCTTTCCCTGTTTGGCCCTCCACCCAACAGTGATGTGGTACCAGGTGATTACAACTCCACACCTGCATAGGAATTCAATTACACACAAAACTCTCTGGGTCAATTCCCTGGACCAGAGCAAAGCTTAAAATTGAACCATTATGAAACAGTCCAACGAATGGCTTAAGTGCTTCCATGAAACCAACTGCTGTGTATTTGAACACACACACACTGCTCACAGTAGAGAGAAGTTCCCCAGCACATTTCATGTTCACAGACATGGTCAGAGTAAAAAACAAAAAAACAAAAAACCAACAAAACCAGGTATATACATACTGACAAGCAGAACAAACCACCCGAAAACCCGCAACATACTTCAAACACTTTGGCGCAGAAAAGATTCCATTGGTTTCACTGAAAAGGATAAAACGAAAACATAATGCACTTTTTGTATATTTGTATAAGCCATGTCCAGACACTGAATGCTGCAGTACACATGACTTAGGCTCACAGTAAGTCAATCATGAACAAATTGCTACACTAAATTCATATTTTCAACACTGGGAATTACATTTGAATTGTTTTAACAACAGCAAGGGACAATAAGATGAAACACGGGAATCACAGATCAAAGCTGTATCATGATAAAGTCCGCAAAACAGCCTTCATGGATGTATTATGAAGACTCTCTGTCATCTCCATTCTATAATAGACAGGGTATTAGCTTGTAGAATCCTGAAATCACTTTTAACTGGTCATTTCTACCATAAATACAACTACCAATGGAATCTGGCTTCTGTACAACGAACTGGAAGAGCCAAACCGAACATGGCATTGCTGAGGATCTCTTCTACTGTAACATACATACACTGCCCAGTCCAACTGAGATTTCCTTAGACAACCTGGCATGCAACCAGTGAACAGCGGTAACCTGTAAATTTATTGGTCATCTGAGTGTGATCTGATAAGTCATGTACTATATCATAGTGAAACCTGATCTAACCTGTAAAAATGCATATTTTTGAAAATACACTGCAACAATGTAGTATTGGTAGACAACAGGTGCTAGAAGCAGATGCATCCATTGGAAATCAGCAAGTTCTGAGGTACTTCTGAAACTCACAGCTGAGGATATAATCACTATCTACAATATTTGGATGGATAGCATATAAGTTGATACAGTAATAGCAGGGTTATCGTTTTGCGAAATATTTTGGCTTACAATTTGATTAGCTGAGGGGATAGTGGCGGTTGACACACCTGAATAAAACATAGCTGTATGAGGATAAAAACATAGAAAAACAGCACCATTTGAGGTCCGATAGACAGATCAGTTTTTGAACTGTTTGCTGGTAGCACCGTCAACCAGTAAAAATCTCAGAATGCAATACAGAGACAGAACACAACCACTGATCAACTGCACGACATAGCAAAGAGCGAAGATATATATTCAGAGACGACCCCTCACGCAGACACCCCTTTAGAGCAGCATCTTTAAGCAGGTAATAAAACTGATTTCTCCTAAGAATGATATTGTGTACTGAGGTGTTTTACAAGTTTTATATGCTGTACATGTTGAGAGTAACCAGGTATACCTTTCCTATAGATTTTTTTTTAATATACACACATAGTTTACAGTCACTGACAAACAAACACCAGAGTAACAATGAGGTAGGACGGTGAAGTTAGATGAAGTAGAACCGGTTTGTGGATTGTATACAAAGTTACTGATACCTTAATAAAAATATAGGCCTAACAATGTGTTCCTCTCGTTTTTTTCTCATTTGAAGTAAGTTTGACATTGTATCTGAGGCTCAAACAGTAATGTGTTTTGTGTACACTTAGCTGTGAAAACTGCTAGATGGAGTCATTTATCTTGTTCCACTCAGTGAAGCTGGGACTGATCTTTTTTTTCCACCAATCAAACTGCCAAAAAGCAACATAAAGCACCCTCACTTTTGAAACTTTGACAGGTGTTCACAATATAAGCCAAAACACCAAGCGAGGAGGACAAGATTTGCCATTATCTTGATACATTTTCACTTTGAAACCCAGTCCACATAAATGTTAGGAAAGTAAGGAACTAGAGGTGGCACAGGAAGAGAATCATAGAGCCAGCAAGGTTACATTTCCTCCCTATCGCTACTTGAGTGTGACAGTGAGTACTGGAAAGTCTGGTGTTGGGTTACACAGCCAAAACTAGCCTATATCATCCATTAATGGCTCTGACCGGTTATACATTGGTGCATGTTGCTAATATGCAGCTAAAACCCAAACTGCTCCTCTGCAATCGGTTCGTACTTTTGTTACAGATTGGCCTTGCCATCACAGATTAAGCGAAATCTGGGTTAAAAACATACAGTACTTCCATACAGCTTTCATCCACTAAAGATGGTTTTAGTTAAGGGATTAGGCTTAATGGCGCTCCAGGAAACCAGCTTTTGAAAACAAGTTTTTCAGATGATGTAATAGCTCTATTAATGCTCCATCTTAAAGCATTATTTTAACCACACCCCCTTTTGGCATCAAACAACAAAGAAACAAATACAAACACAATACACGACAACGTGTCAGAATTTCAGCGTGGTTGCTTTGCACAGCAGAAATCTTTTCTCTCTTTTAAAATCGCATGTATTTTAAATACATGCTAGCGCACGTAAACCTCACATGATGCTTTGTACAGGAAAAACAAAACAAAAAAAATCTAAAGGACACTGAAGGGATATTTTTAGAAAAAAAAAAAAATCAATAAAATGCCACCATTTTGGTGGCTTAAGATCACTAAGCTCTTTCACCGTAGCACAGGCCGTTTTTGTGCAAACCCTGCTAATTCCTCAGTCAGCACCCCCCTTCTTTAGCTTGATCTCAGCCTTCAATACTTTGGCTTACAATTACCACTTGTTTGTAAAAATACACAATTATCTCTATACAAGTCATAGCTATACATAACCAGCATCATCACACATTAAGTTAAAGCACATATTCCAGTTAGCTTGCACATTTCATAGGTAAATATCTTTTGATTGGTGAATCATTTTTTGGGTAATCAGTAGGGTACATCTAGCCAACTGATTAATGCTTGTAAATTTGCCATTTATTGTTCAGGAAACTATGACGGCGTTAAAATGTTTTCAACACAGTGTGACTTGTGGACATCTGTTTTGTTAAAAACCCCCAATAAATGTTCAAAGTTTTTAATATTTGGAAGTAGAAGTAGAGTTACTTCCAAGCAGTAGTTGGAAGTACTAATTCTATCAAGCTTGTTTTGGAACATTGGCAAGTCAGGGGCACATGTGACTGACAACAAACAAAAAAACCCCAAAACATATCCCATAACTCATTCTTTCATTAAAAAAAACAAAATCTTCTAAGGTGCTTCATGATAATACAATGATTGTTAGGCCTTAATCTACATAGACATTTAGAAAAAAAGGATGAATACCACAAATACATTTCTTTAAAATTGAAGAAATTGCCCAGAAGTTTAAAGTGCTTTCATTGTAATTGATTTGTGTCAATCTAACTACTGCATCTCAATTGCTAGAGTACAACAGTTTAACAATACAGATTATAACCTAACTGTGGCAGATCATTAGAAGGTAGATTCTAAGTGAGGTTTATTAAATATCACGTGTTGTGTATGTAGTATAATGTATGGGCTCTGTAAAAATCTGATGTTAAGGGAAGCCTTGTCTCTCGTTTCACAGAGATCACTTTGGCTAAGATAATCTTTTTCATTTGTTTGTAGATCCCGCTGGTCTACATTTGGATACAACGTCAAGCTTAAAGCCAACAATTCATATGAAAAACAAACAAACAAAAAGATAAATGTAAAAAGAAACACAAGAAATTGTCAGGTAACATGGAATTACAACATCAATTAGATAAATCAAAACTTTGACCAGAACCTTTAAAACTGTAACATGTAACAAGACTAGAAACTGAAATATCCATGTTTGGTGGAAAAAAAAATAAAAAGATTTTTTTATATATACACTAAAATATCTTGAAAACATAAGGTAGCTTAACAAAAGGCTGATCTGAACTTTTGAAATAACAAAAAACCAAGACAGACAAAATGATAGAGAGAAATAAACCAACCGACAAACAAGAATCTAGAGTGTGAAGAGGAGAGAGGCTTGATGGGCAGCTCTGCAGCAGATTCACAGTTAGCCACAGCTAGGTCACAGTTGAGATTTCAATCTGCAGCATTTAGTTCCAGCCTGCAGACAGCCACACAAACCATTTTGGATCAAAACAACAAAACAACTGAGGAGAAAAAAAAATAATAATAATAAAAAAAAAACTTACAAGAAAGAGAGGACATTTTAAAAGTTCTGACGGCATAGCTCAGAGGAAATTGTCACTGGAGCAACCTTACTTTGTTCCCCAGTGGCGTGGCTTAAAAAAGAGGGGGTTATTATGGGGTTCAGCAGAACCACACAACTTCAACAGTACAATGGTGTTTCAGACAGCTTTACCCACAACACTGCTTCCACAAGAAGATGACCTGAACCGTGCAGAGCTTTATCCTGATTTTCGTCCCCCCACATTGTCCCATGCAGCACAGCAACTTTTTTAATACAGGTGGGGGGATAGCAAGTAGCCCAGCTCAGCTCACCTTAATGGTGTGAATCACACAGAAAATAGTACCTATTAACGCTTCTTACATTCTCACAGCAAAGTGCAGGTGAAGTTTTATCACTTCAGCTTACTATACATTTACAATCACATCCTGCTAAAAAACCCAGGGGCAACCCAGCCCCCGGTGATTGCCAAATCCATTTAAGGCCTTTCTAGGCATCAACATGCCTGTACCACTAAAATTCATTAAACAGTCAAATTGTCTGAAAGTGACATGTTTGATTAAGAGAAACACAGAAATATCCCATCAAAATCTTTCTTTGTGCTCTCTTGCAGATAATAAATGCTCATAACTGAACAACATAAAAAACAAAACAAACATAGCATTCTGTCTACTTTACATCAGAGTCATACTTCACATTTAACTTCTGTAAGCCATCTTTTGAGTAAAGTGATTATTATTGGCCTACAGTTAAGGGGAGAATTAATCTCTTGGCGCTACAGAATCTCTGTTGCAAAATGCAATATGGCTGTTACCAGTTAAGACTTGTGCATTAGAGACCCTGATGTCCCATTCCATGCAGTAAGTACCAACAGCAAACACTCAGCAGTTATTGGGAAGTCACGGAAATATTCAAACTGTTCACACGACTAAGATCTAATGCAAGCTAGCATTATCGCCTTTATAGCATTAGAAGATTTTAATCTAGGGAAATAACCTTTAACTTTTTAAAAGTTTAAGGACTCAAAATTATGTTCTGACACAGAACAATAAATCAATTTAACAAACACATCTAATCTCTCCCTTTGAAACAAATGCACACACCTCAATAAACCATGTCTCTGTACCAAGCCCACTGTAAAGCTTATAAAAACACTCATACCAGCTCATATCAAACTAGTTCACGTGTTCAACTTCTAACTGCTGGGTAAAGCTGTCTGTCAGCCAATGAGGAAACTGGATGCTGTTAAAGGTGATGGTTGCTCTATAAGGATCTGGGAAGGGGTCTACTTGATTTAACGTTTCACATAATAACCAATCCAATGTGTCAAAGGAAGTGCTCCTGAAACTGTGACAAACAACCCCCAAAACACCCATATCAAGTTCCCTCAATATCCTGCGGACCACGAGGGGGAGCAGAAGGCGCTGGCGTGACAACAGTTGAACACTACATGCCATCGTAGGTGAAGTTCTCCATCTTGACTGTCTGTCTGATGAGCAGCTTGGACTCCCGTCGCTCCTCATTCTTGATGGACTTGTTGATGTCCATTATCTTTTCACAAATGTATTTGTTCACTTTGGACAATCTCTGTGTAATCTCTGCACTGTCGGCTGTCTCTTGAGACACTCTGTCGTAGAGACACTCTGGGGAGGGAGCGAGTGTGATCAGTCAGACTACATCAAATGAAAAAATTGCTGATCTTATCTTTGTTTGGTGTCTAATGAATATAATTCAATAATTGAATGGCTGTATGAAGAGGGAAAATCATTTTTGTTGTACCTGAAGTTTTCTAACTCACATCAGTTTGCAAAAGATCCATCAGAACAAGGATTCATCTCTTTCACTGACTTGATTGGAGGTTTTAAATCTAGATTTTATCTTACCTCTGACAATTTTCAGTTTGCTGGGGGACAGTGGAGGTTTGGGCAGGGCATCTTTCTTCTTTTTGGTGGCCACTCCAGTGACACTTCGGTTTTTGAGGGTTTCTGTGCCCCAGATCATTACAGCCAGGTTCTTTGTGAACTTGGAATCTCCCTGGGTCCGCTGCAGTTGATGCCATTTCTCCTCCTCCACCCAAATCCCTCCACCAAGGTGTACCTGCAGAGAGGACAGGTATAAAAAAACTGAAGTCTGCTGAAGATAAAAATTATTTTGTAAGTGCTGCCATCTGCACAGTAAGTGACAAGTAATGTAGTAGAGAGACAATAAAATAAGTTACAAAACAAAGAAGCACACAGGTACAGAAAAAAAAAGACTGCACAGGACAGTCTCATCAACCCCACACTTGCTTGCTCATACATCCATGCTATTACATCTACCCAAATGATTTATAAGCTGCCTTGTTTTTTGTTGTTTTTTTTTTAAAATTTGCTTTATTAAATGTCTTGAAAACAAAATAATGAGAAACTGAGAAATTCAGGTGGACAGAAACATCAATCTTGTTCCTAATCGTTCATCTTGTTTTAACAGGTACAGCAGAAACTCCAGAGCAGGAGTTACAGTGTCACCGTTTACAGATGAGGAGTAGAGATGGTATATTTCATTAAACTGTACTGATGTTAAAACCAAATTTATGGAGCCAGAAAAGAGAAAAGAGAATTTAAAAAGAGAACACATGACAGAAGCAAGAAGGTGAGGGAAAGAAATAAACTACACTGAGACTTTGGGACCATACTTGGATTTACTTTAAATATGACTGAAAAAACATTACCTGTACTTTAAGTTTACCTCAATAACTATAAATAAATACTGCACTGTGGTTGCACATATCTTCAATGCTCCATGCAGGTGAAAAATTCTAAATCTTAATGGACCAAGCAGGTCATAACTTTAAATGGTAGGACACATCTTAACCAACCCTAAACCCTGTTTAGACCACTTTACAAATCCAGACACCACTTTCCCCAACAAGGACACATAAATAAGCTCAGGCCACTGGCTGCTTGTAGCCTGGATTACCTTCACTATGAACTTAGCCTGTAGCTCACTACACACTGCCACTGCACGTTGCATAAGCTTGCACCAAAAACTCCAAGCCGATTGCCAGCCTAGGCCGACTGCCCTGGTCTTCTAGGTGAGCTAATGCAGCAGGGGGCATATGTGACTCTCCCTTTCCCTTCTTTCCTCTCTTATCACCGTAAAGTCTTTAGGCTAGCATCCAAAAGGCTTTTCCCTGTGCGGCTAATGTGCTTTAGGCCCCTGGCCAGCAGACAAGCTTTTTACTGCCCTCAAGTTAGACAAGATTGTTTTCATCCTCCCTCCTCGTTGCTCTCGTTTATCTCTCTCTCTCCATCTCTCCTCCTTCTTTTCTACCTCTCCCCTCCAACACTCTCTCACTGGGGCTAACCTGTCAGTCACTTTAAATTCCTCTCGTGCAAATAATTAATATGGGGTCCCTGATGTAGGAGAGTTCTAATTTGCAAGTGTTCTTCACGCTTGAAGTGGCTGCAGGCCCCAGAGCTTGTAGTACCAATTCCCCCCCTGTCATCAGAGACAGGACGCTGGTTGAGTTACAGCGGTGGGGGGAGTAAAGAACCCTAACAGGCCAATAAACACTGATGATGCTGGCTGGGCTTGCAGGAACAATAATAATCTTCTCAACCTTGTTTACCTGCTAGGGTAGGGCAGCCAGGGGGAAAAGAACTGATCAAATATGACGGCACGTTCCCAGGTTCATGGGTGTTAAGAGGAAATACAGCATTTCCGACAAACTCAAGCTACTTCCCACGGTCACCCCTAGGTAGAGAGCCAGGGATACAAGAGATGGAAATGAAGTATTCAGGAGTCAGAGTAAGAGGGATTACTGGGATAATCGTTAAGTGAAGGTTTAAAGTACCTATGTGTAATGTAACATCTGAATTACATATATATTTAAATTTATAACTACAGAGGTGGACAGATGAATGAAAAACAAGCATATTGTGTTTCTGAATTCATCATTGTTAAATGTGGCTGCTGACTGACTGAACATTGCTAACAAGTCTTTAACATGATCAGTGGACTATGGTGAAAGCTTGTCAGTCAGTTGTTGAGTGACGGCATCTTTCAGTCTTGTGTTTTGAATTTTAGCGCTGGGGGCAGTACTGTTTTGTTTACATTTAGAAGAGTGATTTTGCCTTGAAGAATAAATGTCAAAAAAAAGATGAAGGCAATGAAAACAGACAGGAAACATCACAAAGACCATAACAAAGCCTGGTAACAGATAAATAGGCATGCGATGAAACTAGATAAGAAAAAACAAAAGAGAAATGGTGCTCTTCACATGTCTGACACAGTGAATCAGGAAAAGCTATTGAAATAAAGAGTGTCCTGTGTTCAGGGTTCAATGAGTCTTACCTTCCCATCGTTGCAGGTGTATACTGTTCTAGGTGAGGGTGAGTAGCTGGAACTGGTGTTTGCTTCTTCTCTGCATGTCTCCTGGGCCTCAACAATGGGTTCAACCACTTCAGCCTTGATTGTCTGAGTGCCATTGTCATGCATAGGCTCTGCAGATACGAAGGAGAAATTTAACATTTTGGAGATACGAGGATCAAATCCAGTCTGTCAGCACTTCAAGTTCAGGTAAGGTCAAAGGCTATCAAATCAACTGCTAGTCACTAAAACCGAACAGAATTAGGTAACACTTCACAACGAGCTGGAGGGAAACGGCCATTTGACACCTGGTGTCTGAAAACGTGACCATGAGTTTTCTGGCCTCCACCACTGGAATGGTGCTTTCCTCCTTGAATGCTTGCTTTTCTACCCTCATCCTACTGTGGGCTTCTCTGTGCCTCAAGACAGGGGTTATTTTAGCCCAGTACCTAAGCTAGCTCGGTGGCTGGCCATGCTAAGCTCCACTGTAGCTGATGAGTTCTAATATCGGTCACTGCGCTCCATCCCCTGTCTGACAGCACCCCAGGGTGCGCTAATCTTTAGCCTGTCCATTAGACGGTCTCGCCAGTGGCCAGGCGCCTCTGTCCAGATCTACAGGGGGCCTGAGGTTAACAACAGCATCTGGCAAAGCTTGAATTTGTACACAGCTGCAGACTGAAATGACACCACTTTTAACCACACTTACAACTACAGTGCTTTTTATTCAACTTCCTGTACTGGATTTACTATGTCAGTACTAGACCTATGAAAATCCTATTGCTTGTTTATAATCTCAGTGTGTTCCTATTAAAAATTACACCTGTTTGGTTTTTTTTTTAATATATCTACTGCTTCCCACTTACTTCTAATATTAACCAGTTGTACAAGATATGACATCTGCTTTTCCCCCCATTACATCCTTGGTCTTTTTAAGGGTATTTCAGACAATCAATTTCTCCACCCTTTTGCTGGAGCAACTTTGTTGTATAGTGGTGTTTGTGTCATTTCGATCAGCTGACAGTCTGTAACTGACTTGACCAGCTGACTTTGCAATGAGCTGATTGGCTGACTGGCCAAATCTTTGGTCTGAACAGGGCTTTAGAGAGTTTGGGCTGAATAGGGAACCATTACATTGTGGGAATATTGATGAAATGTGTCTATGTAAAACTGTGCTATACATATAAACCTGATATAACTGCAGATTTATTGCAATGCATTAGAAAAATTCACCATCAGCACTTTTCATTGCTTCATGGAGTTTTTGAAATCCATACATCATAATTTAGCAAAGTTATTTTATCTTTAAAATGGCAACTGATCATTGTTATAATAACTGTGGGGGACTGTGTGCTTGTGAGAGGACTGAACCCACCACACTCCTCTGTTTTAAGATGGTCACTCTCATCATTAGTGTAATCTGACAACCTAAGACACACGCAAAACACTCACACTCAAAGTCCGTGTATCCTATTTTAGTAGGAAGTAGGAAGGAAATAACTAAATGCAAATGTTCATCTAGATAACGAAGACAAGGTCTATTTAAGAGCTTTAACCTCAAAGTCCTTTTCACAGCTTAGAATTATTCCAGTTTTAACTTCTTATTGCATACATCTTCAAAATTAATGCAACAACAGTTGAGCGTGGCATTTGTCATTCTTCTTGAAAAGAGGCAGTTCTTATTTAAATCAAAGGGGACATTTAGAAAACACTGATCACAGTGTGTCCACGCACTTGCCTTCCACAGATGTTACTGTCCAAGACTAACTCTCTAGGAAGAAAAGCCATGGACCTCTGATTAGAAGTTTTTTGTCTATAAAGTTATTCATTCACAATACCAACTTTCATAGGCAGTTCATTTAATGACTGATAATTTTAAAGGTTACTCATAAACTTTGCGGCGCAGGGAGCAGTGATTTGTGTGTTGGTGTGCATGCTCCTGGTCCCTCACCACTGCCCAATCTCATGAGAAGCACATCCTGCAGTCTCCTGTTGAAGTCCCTCAGTTCTTTGACTTCTGTCAGCAAGCTGCCATATTCTTTCAGCTTCTTGGCCTGCTGCACCAGCTGCCTGCGGGTTCTCTCCAGCTCCTGCTGCAGCCTCCTCATCTCCTCCTCCTGTTGCCTGTAGCTATGGACCAGCTCCTCATACAGGACTCTAGGAACCACGGCGGCAGCTACCCCAGACACACAATCCGTGTCCACCTCCAAATGCTGTTGTTGCTGCTGGTGATGATGATGCTGATGCTCTGCCTCCATATCTTCATCCTCGTCGTCTGCATCCTCTCCCTCCTCAGCCAGACGGTCCTCATCCAGGTCCTCTTCGCCCTCCATACATGAGCTGGCTGCATTTCTCTCCAGGCGGGCCACTACTGCTGCCAGGCTCTTAGAAGAGTTGGAAAGTGGGCGTCCATGGTCCTGAGACAGGGCCTGATGAAAATAACAACTGTCAATTTAGGGAACTAATAGGCCAGTGAAATTAAATTTTAATCATAACAATTAGAAAGTTGAGAATATGAGCATGATCAAAATAAGCCTTCTGTTTGGCCTGACAAAATATTTCATAAAATTTCACAAATCTCTTTGTTGCATCTGTAACAAAGTGCACTTGTGACAAAATGTGAGTCCTTTTAACACTTAGAAGGCAGAACAGATAAAACAAAAACACACATCAATTGAAAAATGACATGATAGACAGTCAGACTGCACACAGTTTGTTTTGACTGTGTGGATCGCAATAGGAACTGGGAGAAGAGGAGTCGCTGAGTTCTTTGATGAGCCGCTCAGAGGATTTGTCTGTGAAAGGGCAGCTGTCCAGAGTGCTGAATTTGTGTTAATCCAGCATATGGTAAAAATAGCATGGGGGATTTTGGGTGTCAGCCAAGTTTATGAAAATGTGACAGTGGATAATCAATAAGATATGTTTACAATATGTGACTATTGCTTCATATGCATCAACATGAAGATGCAGTCATACATGCCCTCACAGTTAAGAAGTGTTGATGTAGACTTTTTTTCAATTAGTATAATTATTTAGGGTCCTGAGTCATTCATCAGTCAGTGCAAGTAATTTAAGTAGAATACTTAGTTATTTTGTTATAATAACTCATTGACGCTAAACTTTTCAGCCATAGGTAAAAACATGACTGTCTTGAATTTATTTAAATTTGTTTAGTTAGAATATGGCACTAAGTGTAGATTAAGTATAATTTGAGCATAATAAAGGGGAAATGTGTCATGATACTGGCATCATTTTAAAACTAAGCACAGTATGATGAGTATGATCGATTATGCAGTACTGCCCTTAAAATGTATAAACTTTTTCTTCCAGAATAACACAACTACTGTCTACATGCAGTAAGCCTACCTTTTTATGCCTGAGTGGCATTCTCTCCTCTCCGAAACTGTTCTCAATAGAGTTTCCTGAATTCTTGATGGACATCTTGGGAATTTTCATCTTCTTTTGCATTATACTGTCTTCAAATTCCTCTACTGTATCTGTGAAGAGGAGAAATAGAAGAAACTCGTCAAAGGTTCAAAAAGATGAGAACAATTTTCATAAAACGTTAAAATACCTACAGATTACTGTTTTTTTTTTTATCCATCTGTCAAACTCGGGCCGAGGGCGTTTTGTCGCTCCATTCTGCCACATCCAACTAACTTTAACACTCCTAACCGTGAACAAAAATGTAAGCTACCCCGGACATAGAAATCGTCCTTGGCTATACAGCGCTTTAACATACCAGCCGCTGTGAAGGTGTTATTTAGATCTGACCGATCTAGCAGCCCAGACGGCTCACATTCACGGATTAGGGACGTAGCTAGTTAAAGATCGAGCAGAGAAAACGACCGTGAGCACACATTATTTGTAACCGGGGCTAACATTAAGCAAATCATTTCACTTGTAACACATCAACACATTAACATGATGCGTTGTCATGAAAAAGCCATGACGTTGACATGACGGAGAGGTTGCTGTATGTTGTCTGCATTCATGTCTGAGACACGGCGATGACTGCAGCACCGCATCTCCTCTGTGGCACATACCAACAGATAAGGCAGCTAACAAGCTAACCGCAATCCACAAAAGCTCTCGGGCTAGCGTCTCGGCGACATGTCAAAAACCTCTTCAAAAACGATAACAGGTCAACGCCAGGCTATCACATGTGCTTGTAATGTAGTGACAGCTCCGTGTCTACTCGCAGTTAATTAGCGCCTCGGCGCTAACATGCTAACACGGAAAGAATACACACCAAGCTAGCAAGCGTTAGCTTCATGTTGTAAACAACCGTTGTGACTGGCTAACGTTGCATGCCACGTATTTAACGAAACAACCAGCACGACTGTGTCGAAACAGGAGAGCTAACTCTCGGAACACGATACTCTAGCTATAAAAATCCGCAAAGAACTGACGACGAGGTATGACTACCTGACAAACTTATCTTAGCATATCTAACTAGCTTATCACGCTAGCCACAGCCGAGGACGTTGTTGTGGCTATCAGTGTCAGTTTACAGCTGATCACGTCTTGACAGATCGGACAAAAGGACTTGCTTTGACACATCCCCGAGTTTCGCGCACACCATCGCTAGTTGATCAGACAGAGAAAAACAGCCTTAAAAATAGAAAAGCTGTTATGTTAAGAGGGCAACTTACCTGCAAGGGCAAGGATCTGTGCTTCGCACGGCTGGCCTGCGCTGCCATTCTCTTCAGTTCTGTGAACCAGATACACCTTCTGATTATCAAAATCTGTTTTGTGCAGAGGTCTGAAATCTTCGACATTTGAAACGGGTAACGCGTAGCACATATCGTCTTCAAAGAATCTAACAAAAGCATACATTATTTACTTCTCTTTGGTCCTGCACTTTGGATATGGTTGACAGTTTTTCCTCACAAAGTATTAAAAAAAATATACACATAAGGGGGTTGGGGATGGTGTCTGCGCTCGGCTACTCTTGCCTGGTCCACATCACCAGGGTAGATCATCAAGGCATAAGTAATAGACATGACATTAACTTTGCTGTGAAGAGATATAGATTCAGAGGCATTCAAAAATAACGTTTGTGCCTTTTTGTGTTAGAAACATATGAAACACAATTTTCTCTTGCACATATAATGTAATTCTAATTTTATATCCTATTAAATGATGGAAATCAATATAGATCAGGATTTACCAGAATGCTAATGTCACTGTATCTAAAATATACTGGAAACACTTGTTTTTATATTATAGGCATTATTTTAAGATATTAAGCAGGGCATTTCAGTCATCCTGGGTAAATACCAATTTGAATTTATTCACCTATTAATTCTCTACTACAGGCATTGTATCAGTGAACTACAGTGAAAAAAGCCACCAAGATGATTTCCTGCTTGGTCAGATCTCACAGGTCTCTGTGTGCTTTCATGTGTTTCGTGGTGAACACTTCTCATCTGTACCTTGTATCACAACTGAAAGACTTAAGGCCAGCTGACAGAAATGAACTCTTTGTTATTGTAAGACAGCCAGGTGGTTACAACAGGATGGATTTCTCTCAGTTGTTACTCTAATGGAGAGCACCACAGTCAATAAATGACACTAACAATTTCGTTCTGCTTCAGCTGCTGTAATTGAAAAGTAACTGATGCAGAACTATATAGAGGCTTTTTTCTTCTCTGATATTTTGTTTCATAGTTTCAGGCATTTAGTTAGTTATGATTAGGCCTGTTTCAAATGCCAGCTTCCCCATGATGTTTGTTCACTGTGCTGTATGACTGGTCTCAGAGTCTGTTAGATGTATACAAGAGAATTTGAAAAACAAACAAACAAAGCGATAACAATAACTCTCAGAACATAATGGCAGTCATTTCATTTTGGTTATTCGAGCAGTTTTTTCAGCTGTTTTCAATACATGTGAGTAGATACATCTTCTGGCTAGCTTGCTTCACTTTTCTAAGCTCTAAGTTGAAATGTCAAATGTAACATTTATATACTTTTACAGAACTTGAGTTATACAGCATTTTATGGTAAAGATCAATTTTATTTATTTATTTTTGTGTCTGAGCTGTGGTCATTTTGTATACATCTATGCACTGATACTTTGGCAGAGCTCCACAAACTATAACAGGAGTGAGAGTGATAGACAAGAGATTTGAGCAGCTTCTCAACAAGTCGAACAGAGGATTACTGCTAATCTAAGCTTCTGTTCAATGGCTCTCCTGTCCTCAAGGCAGGGCTTGTCAACATAAGGCTGCTCAGTTTCTGTCTTTGAAGTGGCCAATGTTTAAAGGGGGACATCACTCCATTTAAAAGTTTTACATGATGTTATTTCTGCTGCCTAAAGAAGTTCAACTTTCTCCTTAAATTACACCACAGATGGAAGTTTGCCTGGAGACACACAGTTGAGCTCCCCAAATGTATTTATTTTACAGACATTTCTGAATGTCAAATCCAAGTTTATTGTAGCCTAATATCTAAAAGCACGCCTCAAAAGGCTTCACATGAATGAAACAATAATGAGCAACATTAAAAACTGAATAAAACTGAATAAACAGCATTATAACCAAAATATTTTAAAAAAAGAAGAAGAAGAAAAAAGAAGATGAAATAGACAAAATATTTATAACATGCACACATAAAGCTAAATATAAGCTGGATAACTGTAGTACTTGGTACAGCAGATAAAATGAAGTTGAAAGCTGATGCAAAAAGATGTGTTTACCTTAGAATAAATCAGCTAAGCACACCTCTCAAATCTGGACAGGGACATGATTTGAGAGAAGAGGAGCTTGGTAAGAGACATCCCTGCCATGTACTGATGTTTTATTTATTTTTGGACTAGTCTGACTGGCATTGTCATATCAGGCCCTGCCAAGGTATATGAAGAGTAAGTGGAGGTGAAGTAGGATAGTGGAAGTCTGTTTGATATTTTATAAGTTATAAGTTGAATCTAGCATGTGCATTGAGCTAGTGTAGTCAAAGAGAACAGGGGTAATATGATCATATTTTCTAGTCATAGTTAATATCCTATCGGTGGTATTTTGTACAAGTTTTGTACAAGTTGTTTTAGATGAGTCAGTTGAAAAAGTTATTACAATAGTGAAGTTGAGATGAGACAAATGTACAAACAGGTGTTCCAACATCCACCATAGAAAGAAAGAATTGGTGGGATTTTTTTTGTAAATGGAAATATGCAGTGTTTGTAATATCACCAACTCGTCTTCTAAGAGATTTGTCAAATACTGGGGCTTTGTTAAACTGCAAAAGCAGTTAAGTTCAGAGTGCATTTCAGTTTTCTCAGTAGCTGAAAATAGGAAGTTAGATGACCCTCATTGTTTCAGTTTGAACAAGCATTCTTCCAGCTTCAGTGATGGAAACCTAGTTTGTAAGAGTTGATTTGTGAACCAAGAGACAACATGTAAATAGAGAAAAGAATTGGATCAAGCACAAATCCCTGTGGCACACCACAGCTGACCTTAATGTAGTCTGATGAACAGCTGATGTGTAAAACAAAGGGAGATCATTCAGTTAAATATGACTGAAACCAGAGAGAGATCAATATAGCTATATAGGTAATCTAATGGAAAGTGGTCATGCTAAATGCTGCACTGAGGTCTTGGAGCATCAGTTCTGAAACTGAGCCAGAGTCCAAAGCCAGCAGTGAATGATTTACTAGTTTTGTCTGAGTAGTTTCTGTTAACTGGAATTTTCTGAAGTCTCACACACATTGCTGGATCTCATAGGTGACCTCTGGATGAGAGATGGTGAATGAGTTGTTGCTTTTTCAAGGAGTTTTTAAAAGAATGGCAGACATGTAATTAATCTGTAGTTGCTGATCAAATCATGGTCCAGGTTATGCTGTTTTAAGAGATGAAGGAACAATTTCTCTAGTAACAGCTCTATTTATTATCTGTAGCACTCAGTATAGGATAAAGATTGTCAATAAACTTAGAGGGAATAGGATCAAGTTAATACGTAGGGAGCTTTGGACAAAAATAACAGTCTAGAGATGTTTCAAGAGAGATTTTCTCAAAGTGGATGAGCTTGCAAAAGGAAGAAGGAGGTTTATTACACTTCAGTCTCAGTCAGAGTTACTGCAACTGAAGTCAGGTGTAGTATGGGAAGTGCTACAGTTTAGCAACACTGTCTAAGATATATTTTAAAATTATTTTAATTATTATATCTTCAGGTCATAGAAATGACCAGCAGCATAAAGAGGCTAGGCGTTTAGACCACAGAAGCCCAAACTTTACTTGATTGTTTTTTGCATTTTTGCTGGAGAGGCTGTGTGTCTGGATTGTTTAGATCAGGAGGACAGCTTTTTTGCTAGCAGAAATGTTGGCAACTGAATTAAACACGTGAGATTGAAATTGTCAGTGAACTTGTTCATGCTTATGGACTTCCCAAGCCAGCTTATGAACAGCCATTTAATCAATACAACCTGTAGTGTTGGTTTCAAAGTAGTTAATACATTACCTGAACAGTGTAACCTTAGTAGTAAAGAAGTGGTGATATGAAAGGACAGGCAGAAGTGATGAGATAGATAAGAAGATCTGAGAAACAGAGACCACATATCAAGAAAGACTAGGACTGGAGTGTAACCACAGGGGTGCACAGGGACATCAACATGCTGTGTAAAACCAGTGGAATCTATGAGATCTAAGAAACCTTCAGAGAATGGCTTTTCTTTGTTGTTACCATGATCTCTCATTTTAAATATATTGTCTATTTGTGACACTATATCACAAAGAGACGTAGCAATTTCTGATAACTGTAAACAAGCCCTTGTAGTCAGTATAATCATGCTATGTAAAATTGCTGCAACACAGAGTGCAAAAGTACCAGGAATGAAGTAAAAGCATATATTTTAATTTAATTAATATATTTTAATACATTTTTAATATGGAGTTTTGTATAGCATCTTTGCCGCCCCGCCTCTTCTTTCACATGACCACTGTAAACTGGTGAAGTTTGAACGTGGAATCTTCTTTAGTCTTATAAAGTCATATGGCTTAAGCAAGGTTTCATATCAGCCCATTAAATCAGGAATATGATAATTAATTATGTCAACTTATGTTATGTCTTTTACTCCATTTAATTACCTGTATTGTCATCTCATTATTTTTGATAGCACACTTTGGAAAACTGAGTCTAAACCTATCACAAATTTATATTCTTACAACACCTCTTATTTCAGAACTAGTCTTTATATGGCACTGTACATCATGTTGGCTGCTGTGAGAACTATTTTCATGCACCAAAAGTCTCAAAACTTAAGCCATGTACTCCCTTTTCTTCACTGTAATTATTTCATGGCACGTTGCTTTACTACACTCCTGAACTCTCTTGTTCAGCTCCAACCAGGTCGCAGTGCTTGAATGAACACGCTGTTTTGAGCATGTGCAATTTTTTACATGAATTATATTTCACATTTCCATCATATTACAGACCCTACATGCCCACAGTCCACAGGTGTTTTGCAGGGTACTTTTTGTCTAATTAGACTCCTTTGGGTGTATAAAGACTGTGTTCAATTGACATCTCTCTGACCCTCATATTGCAGTGTTTCCCAGTCCTTTTTTGCAGAAGACATGTTGATGTGTCACAGTAGGTGCTCTCCCTTTCTTCTCTCTATCTTATAGTTACACAGATCTATAACCATATAATCAGAAGAAGCGATAGTGCCGCTTTTTAGTCTAAAATAAGAGTTTGAGTGCTGTGCGCCCATTGTTGTGTGTAGACTTTTCACCATTATGAGAATTAAAAGCACAGCTGTTATTTATATAATAAATCCAATCAGCTCTTATTTAAAAATACTCACTCAAGCAGACAAAATCCACCCTGATTTGACTATCGGCTTGCTAATAAGCTGAAGATACAGTGGTTCATTAAAGCTGGAGGAATAGGGCTAGATAATATTTTAGCTATGTTTTTATCTCTGAGGGCAGTTGATCGGGTAGAGACTCAAGTCAGGACAGAAGCCAGACATCATGTCCTGCCTATTAGCTCCACAGTGCCAGGCTCATCTATCTTTATTGGTCATCCATTAGCCTGCATTAAAGGGAGACACGGGATAATAGCAGTAATGATGCTGATGATGGAATTAGACTGCGGGTACACACGTCGTCATTGCAGCGTTGCGACAGGAATCATAAAGAGTTCCCACTGACGCACGGACAAACAGATAAAATAAACGATCCCTTTATGCATTTGATGAGTGTATGTGTCCGAACACGTGTGACAGACAAATCTTGAGAGGAAAAAAAGAACAATGTGAGTCTTGCAATTTAGGTGAAAAATGTCAATGAGGTGTGTACATTAACTTTACGGCACGTCGACAGCCAATCTAAAAGCAACACCTGTGCCAGTCTGTGGGATGGACAGATGCTGGTACAGGTGTGTGTGTGATGATGGTTGGCAGGGGTGAGTGCCAGCCTGAGCAGCAGCATACAGACAACAGATCCAGCAAAATGACGATGGCTGGCATTAGACAGCTGGGATGGAGGGATCATTAAGGCAACTTTCTGGAAAGATGCTCCAAGATCAGGAGAAAAACGAGTAAAATTAAGATATGGGTGTCTGGTTCCACGATGACGGATTCAGAGTAGCGTAAACGTCTTTCATGGGCTATGTGCAACCACTATCAGTCACAACTGTTTACAGTCCAGGGTAAAGCCATTTTCCTATTTTGGTTGGAGGCATCTCACCACTCTTTCTCTTATTATGCCTCTTAATTAGCTCCGCATGAATTACTAATCAACCATGAAGAAGGCATTCACCAATTTAAAAAGTGATAGCCCATGAAATGAACAGCACAGCCTCATACAAGCACATCAGTTACTGATGCCGCAGGGCCTAAAAACAGACCTTTGACTGATAGAGAAAGACTGGAGAAAGAAAGATGGACATGGAGCACACACACACACACACACACACACACACACACACACACACAAACACACTCACAGAGGCAAACCTTATTGTGAATAAATCCTTCATTAAGTATTTAGAATGATATCAGTGCTGGCCCTGCCATCATGCTGTGTATACTCAGTGATCCACCCAGGAGACATTGATCTTCTTCATAAGGAACATAATGACCACCAGAGAAATACTGATCATATTTCAGCACCAGTCAGTTCAGTTCATTAGGGCCACTCCACCTCCTACTGTGGCCCTGTATTGATCTTGCCGGTGTCACCAGACAGTTATTCTCTGCTAACTAGACAGGGAACTCACAAAACTGTAATTCATACAGTGGCAACAGCACGTCGAACAATAGACTACAAGGAACAAACAAGCAAAAATATATAAAAGAACGCAGATTGCCCCATCTCCGTAAGAGCAACGTGGACTTTCTGTGCCCTTTCTGGGTTGACATCAAATGTCAGACACGACACAAGAAATCCTAAAAGTATCAAGGCTGTCCCCAGGTTTCAGAGAGAATTTTTCTTATGCCTCTAATACCTTTTCCACCGTCTTCTCTCCTCTAATCTCCACTTATCTGGCAGCCAGGTGAGCTGCAGCACATGGCTGGTGGGCAGGCTTTGGTCTGTGGGAATACAGCTCATCTTAATGGTATTTCTCCCCCCTTTTCCTTCTCTTCCCTTTGCTTCTCTTACCCTCTCCTCCAGGGTGGCTGTCAGACAGAGACAGAGGCAGCCAGAGAACTTCTCGTTGCCACTGTGGCTGACAGCTGGGAGCCGCTGGGATTGGACGAGCGACCACAGCCACCCGTCATGCAGAGGGGCAGCCAGGCTCGCAGGTGCGCAGCATCTGAGAGATAATAGCAGATAAAACTCAGGCCAACCAACAGCTCACTCCTCACAAGGGGGTGGAGAGTGGGCCCGTGGAGGTGGGTCAGACTGGGGGTGTATGGGGCATGTAGAGGGGCAAAGTGCTTTGACAAATAGCAGTTTTTACTTAACCACCAACCGGCTAGACACAAACCCCCACCCACGCACACATGCACACCAGTCAAGGACAGGCAAGGTCACAGATCTCCAATCTCTCCACAGAATCATGCCAGCAGCTTTCTGTACACTTTGAGGAGGTTAAGATTGATTCAGGGCTTAATACAGAGTGTTGGTGTAGTTGCCGTATCTGAAAAAGCACAGCGTTGATCTTAATAGTTTATTTTTTCTGCCATTACTTGCTGCTTTTTTATCACTCTTGTTTTAATTTCTGTTGAAAGAGCTGTGAGTCTCCAAAGGACAATAACATTTGTTTATGCCATTTCCCCTTGGATCATTCAATTTCATGTATTTATTCATATCTAAGCCAGCTTCTCATCTTAGTGAGCACATCTAAATGCTGGTGAACAAAATGCAGACATATTTTCATCTGTTTAAGTTAAAATAATGCTGACCCAAACCTGTTTAAATCAGTGGTAATAAAACTACATTCAGCTGTCATTGTGTCCACTTATACCAGCCTAATTACACATCTACCTGCCAGGACACAGTGACAGCGACAGTGACAAAGAGTTGCCACATGTCATAATACAGGAAACACAATCTCTTGCTGCTGAGACACATTTAGTTCCGTGGCAGAGAAAGCAGTCAAGATCAGTCTGGCAATCATTTGCTGCATGGCCTGAGAAACAACGTCTGACATCAGTCCACCTATGTTTCTCCACTGAGCTGCACCCATTGAGAGACAGGCACAGAGGATTTTAAAGTGCAATAAATACAATTTTACTGGTAAGAAGAGGCCGGACAGCATTGTGGATCAATACGCATCAATCTGTAAATCATCATCAAAGCCTGATACTTCTTGAAAAACTCACTTCCTGACCGTCCTCCTTGTTGAATGTCAGCTCTAACTGTCTTGTTGAGTGTGATTGGCCTGTTAAAATTAGTATCATTCCTTGGTCTCCAATTGAGGTCAGTGCAAAGTCACACACACAAACACACACACCAGCGGGGTGGAGTAATGAGTAGAACTTCCTGAATTTAAAGGCCTCGGGTTCAAGCGTGCTGCTGTGTTGAAAGTTTCCTTGAGAAAAGACAGAGGCTGCCGTTCTGCAGCTGAACCTGATGGCTGACCTGTCGGTGAAAGCAGGGCAATTAAAAGTAGAATTTCCCTACGGAAATCAATAATTTATACATTTTTTATTTATACATACAGTTCTCTACATACACACCCGTTGGGCATATGTGCTGCACACATAGATCTGACAGAAGGACTGAGGCATGGACTGAGAAAAGGCTGATAATGACCTTGACCACTGGCAGCAAGTATCTCCTGGCAACTTATGTATACCTGCTCAGAATATTTTCAAGTTAGCAGAGTGACAGACTATCATATTAACAATTTATCCTTGCGGTAAAGCCACACTATTAGTCACAGGTATGCACACTGTTAGCAGATCTCACAGATACTTCAATATTTAGCATCCTATAGGCTCTAAGCCTAAGAGGATGCAATAGGTTGTGAATAACAGTGATACTGTGGTTGTTTAGAGACATAATGTCACACACACACACATGCACACACACACACACACACACACACACACACACACACAGAGTCCAAAAACTCAATCCACCAGCCATAACACAGAGACAGAGTGGCATCAACCTCTATTATCTAGTCCCTATGCCGCTAACACAAAAGGCTCCCTGGAACAAAAATCCAATCAGTCCTCTCTAGGAGGATTTGCTCCACAGCAGTGCTCAGCAACACTGGTGGCTCTGCTGGTGACAAAGAAATAATCTCAGAGCCCACAGCCTGTTCACAGCCTGTTTACTGCCTTCGTCACATTGCCCTTTTAGAAAGAGGACAGACATTCTACGCTTCTCTGTTGTCATTAACTGTCCTCTGAGTTTAGCACTCTCTCTCTCTCTATCTCACTCTCCTTTTCTGCATGCAAAGACATGAAACACATGGTTGACTGTGTGTACAGTGCGTGAAATTACCGTATTTGCAACACAGGGAATATTTACTCTAAGCATTAGCAATATAGGATTGACAAAAAAAGAACCTTCAGGCAGGAGAAAGGTTTTAAATAATTGTTTGATCGCAAACATTTTCTAAATATTTTCAATATTGTGCTTCCCCTTACTCCAGCCTCCCTCCCCCTCTGTCCCCTTTCCTCCTCATTTCTATCTCTGACAGTCCTCCGCTCTTTGTTTGGTAAATTATCACACTCGTTCTCCATTCATTAGCATGCTGCTGCTTATTTAGCTACGCTGCTGAGAAGCCTTCAACAAAATCAACTGGAAAATACTCAATATGAGGCGGCCAGCGCGCCCCTCTCCTTTTCCTCCCTTCCATCCTTCATCTCCCTCTTTGTTTGTTTTATGTGTTTTTTTAACCACATCAAAATGGAAGCATAGTCCCCCGTAATGAAGAGGAGGGAGATAAAATATGCAAATTCACAGAGAAAGGATATAATTAGGGCAATAATAAGAAGTGTTGTTTTCACAGCTGCTCATTTACACAAAAGCCTGATAGTATTTTTTCTTTTTTACAAATAATGTTCTTCTCTGTTTTTTCTCTCCCTCCCTCCTTCCCTCAAGGTGCAAAGTCTTGTGCTCCACTAAAACAAATCTCTGCAGCTCTCCAGCTTGAAAGCCAGTCAACCACGCAGCGATCGAGCCACCCAGAGATTTCTATCAGCTCAGGTATGTACCACAGGCCTGGATATTCAGCAGGAGGTTGTGTACTGGTTGTTGTAGACCTGTCTTTCCATCTACTCTGGAAAGCTCAGGCTGGATAGGAACAATATAAGGAAAAAATATGCAAGAGGAGCTCACACTTCCCCAAAGAAGAGCTCAAATACCTCACTGACTTACAAACTTTATGGTTTCTGTTTGTTGAATACAGATAAACTGCTGCCACCGGCTATTTTATTTTGAACAATTAATGGAGGCCCGGTGCAGTGTTGCCAATTGGAGAGAGAAATGAAGTTTAAACACTTTTCTCTGTCTTAAAAGGAGTGACAAGGTAATAATTAGCATTTCAGAGGAATACAGTGAGTGTGGCTAAAAGGTGCTAAAGATTGGTACACACACAGGACGGCAACTACTTTGTTGGTTTGATCTTTGTCGCTTAACCCAAAGATGTGTGTTAATAAAAAGGCGAGAGTAAATGAGGATGAAATGAGAGCTTAATGAATGAATGTAGGTTTCTTATGTTTCAGCGTTACACAAAGAGGGACTGGTCTGGCAGATAGAGATCGGCTGATGAAAGTCGAACAGGAAAAGACACTAGTGCACTTGAGGGGTTAAACTTTCATTCATCTGTGAGAAAAAAGAAAGAAGGATTAATGTTCTGACACAAATGTGTTTTCTTCAAAGTCAAACAGTAATGGTAGTACTACAAAGAGTTTAAATGCGTTTCATGAAGCAAGCATTTCATACAATTTAGAGGCAGGAGTGCGACTCGGCTACACCAATATGACAGAACTCCATGAGTGCAATTTGCAAGAAGACCAGAAAAATACATCATAGTCAAAACAATAGCACCACCACAACAAAGACATATATACATGATATATCACTGTATTGTTTGGATGGCTGCCCAGAGACTTTCATTTGAAGCAATGGAAACTATTAAATGGCTGAGAGAAGGCCAAGTTGGTGCATTGTGTAAATTAAAGAAAACTCTGTTGACCCCACATTCACACCACAGACAATTTAGTAATCCCCATTTTCTGAAATTCGTTATGCAAATGGAAACGGCACTGTTAATGCAAACATACAAAGTACAGTTTTACTTCAGTTTTAATTTTCCCCCACAACGTTTACATTTTTATTAGTTTTTATACAGCTTGTTTTGTTGTAGTTGACCACAATAAGTTTGGTTAGCAGACAACAAAGTTTTTGCCAATGGCTGAGGTTTCTGTAATTGCTGGTGATGAACAAGCCAAACCAATTTCCACCGCTCCTTATTTTCCTGATGGCGTGTTTGTTTTATTAACTGTTATTTCACTTTTCCTTGGAATTTAAAGCAACTGGAAGTGCAATCCTGGAAGAAAACCTGACAGACGAGTCTGCACTGGTTAAAATGGATCAGGAGTTTTTAGTTCAATCTCTCATTCATCAGCATTTTTCAAGAAAATAAACAACTTGACCTCCATATTGTGGCTCTTTATCTGGATTTTAGGTCATTTTGTAGCTGCTAAACTTTTGCTGTCTTGTAAAGGGGTTAATTTCTAAATTAATTATATCTATTTCATCATTAACAAATTTGTGGTACAGGTGACATGTAAATAAATCTACTAGTGATTGTATAGAAACTCAGTGTGCCAATATTTCATTTTGAATTTTCATTTTTGTTTGCTATGTAATTTGCGAGTAGGTTGGAGGGAAGGCAAACTGATTTGGGAAGCTGACTGAACAATAGCTGTGCTTGACTTGTTTATGTATTCTATGTAGTGTGTAAGTGTCTCCTGAATACCCCACTGGACTCTGAAGATATACATTGAAATTTGAATTTGACTACGTGAGCAGATTTTATTTAAAAAAATATCCCCTGACTTGGTTGTTTCCATGGAAACAATAAGGCTAGAATAATTATGGTTGCAACCATCAGCTCCATACTTAATAATTTTGTTCATATTGTGTATACACTCATGCCTCTCACATGCTGAACTTACATTCTCCAATTTTCACACTTTGACTATGTGGAATAAAAGATTTAGACACATGTTTGAATATGAGTAGCTGGCTGGGAAAAATGTGACCTCTGACCTCTGTGCAGTGGTATTGTCTGGAGAGAGCAACACAGGAAACACAAAGAATATCTGTAGAAAGAGAGGCTCTAATGAAGAACATTTCTATGCTGTTCTGACAGAAACAGCAGGGAAATGGAGATACAAAGAGAGAAGTGATAGAGTGAAAAAAGAAGAAAGTGAGAGGAGAGATCTGAGAACTGCCTATTATCTCCATGCTGCTTCATTGCCTTAGACACACACACACAGACACGCTGCATGCATCTCTGAGCACACCTAAAAGTGTGTGTACTTGTGCACACACTTTTACACACACACATACAGACACACACACACACACACACACACATACACACAACCATCCTCAAATCTGCCCAGATCTCATGAATATGATTGACCTTTTTTCCACTGTAATGCTGAGAGCGCATAAAGGGGAGAGGAGAAACTAAACAGAGGCAAGCAGAGTTAATTTAGAACAACACATTATTGGGTGCTGACTGCAGATATGGAAAAGGACAATCTAATCGATAAGCTAAAAGAATGACAATGGCCTCTCAAATCAATGTCTGCACCCCATTTTCTCACTGAGAAAAGACAAAGCCCTCAGTGCAGGTGTTTTTGTTGTTCTGTTTTGTGCTGTTTGCACCTGTGTGTGTGTGCGTGCGCATGTGTGTGTGCAATATCTGTACATGCTCGTGTGCATGTGTGCGTACCTGGCTGCTGCTGTGGTGGAACAGTTGCCAGGACTAATCATTATTTAGTTGTGGCGGGGCTGGAAAGGTCAGCAGTCTGAAATGTCAGGCTGTGTTCAACAGGAGCCAGATGCAGCCGTGCGCTGCTCAAGTGTCCAATTAAAGAGGGCCGAGTGAGGTTTGAGTGGGTCTGTGTGTGGGAGTAAGTGTGCATGTGTGTGTGAAAAAAAGAGAGTAAAGAGATACTGTGTGTTTGGATTTCAGAGCTATACTGAATGTAAAGGATACATACACTCAATTACATGTGTGTCAAGACACGTGGAAGTGTGAATCATTCTTCACAGCAGCTAATGAATGCCATTAGAGACAGAGGCCAACAGAGCACCAGGGGCAGAATCCTTATGAAATCTCTTTCTCTCTCACACACGCTGTGTTATGAAGCCACTTGAGCCTATTAGTTTGTTCCCACCCTGTGATTCCTCGTGCCGTCCGTGCTACGGAGACAAGAGGTGACTGAAGGAAGGAGGACAGAGGGTATAATACAGCACAAAAAATGGAGAAACAAGGGGACAAAGGCAATGTGATAAAAGATCACCAATAAATAACAGCAGGTGACGAGAGGTGCCAAGTCAAACAAGCGAAGAGGGGAGTGGTGAAGGGAAAAGGAAGGCACAAGGAGATGACAAGGAGAAAGGAAGCGAAGGAGCGGAAACTCCTTTAATCTGCAAGGAGAAGGAGAGGGTGTCCTGCCTCTGTTTCCTATCAGAGTCATTCATCTGAAAGCCTCACCTGCTCTTCATACAGCCATCATAATAACCTTCACCGTGTCCAATGTCTGTGTGTGTGAGTGTGTGTGTGTGTCCATGTCCACTCACCTGCTGTGAACAGTAATAAGCAGCAGGGCAGGATAAAATATGTCTGTCAAGTTAAGAATATAATAGACTTCCCTTCAAGGCCACACATAACAACAGCCTGAATAATGACCTGCAATAATTTACAACACAGCACACTGAGTGATACGCTGGTCAGAAGACGAAACCATTCAGTGAGGATTATTCAACGCTTTCTCAGTCTGCGGCCGGTCCCTAAGTGCACACTGATCCCTGAAGGAGGGCAGCTTTAGGGGCAGAGTTTAAAAATTTTTTTTAAATACATCATCAATGGGATGTCATAGTTAGTGTAAGACTGCATTCATAATTACTGGAAAAGGCTTTGCTCTGTAGTTTTCAGGTTGTTTTTGCCATTTTACCTGAAATAGAAACCACATAGTGCTGAAGTTTGGAAGACCAACAACAAAATTAAAATAACCGTGGTGAGTGTATCATCTTTACAAACATTCAGATCCTCTCACTTTTCAGTTTTCTTGTTGTACAACATTTAGTTTAAATTTGATTGATTTTGGCATCAGTTTACACACTGATGAATGTTTTATGCAACACAACAAAAGCAGTGGTAGCAATCACAGCTGGGCTTACACTGAGGCTGTATAAAAAAGCATTAAAAAAGTCCTCAGTGGCTATTTTTGTCACAGAATTATTCAGAGCTTGATTTTGATTAATACTTTGTAAGAAACTAACCAGTGCCTCCAGAGCAGCTTCAAGTTTGAGTATCACAAATAATGGGAAAATGACAGCTCACTAAGAGAGGAAGTCGTCCAAACAGATACGAGGTGTTGATTTGTGAGTAGAGGATTGTGCTGTCAATATCTGCCCATATCTATGTTAATTCTTATTGAGCCATATCCAACCAAATAACTATGTATACTAACTATATTTCTGTAAAGAGACGGTAGAAGCCAGAAGAAAAGCCAGTACTCTACTGATCAGGCCTTTGCATGAGGATGGCTGGACAAGAGTTAGTACTCAGTACAACACATCTGGCAGCCCACCTGAAGTTTACAAAAGCTCAAAGCATTAGGAAAAATGGCCTCTGCTCTTGTGAGACAAAAACCAGGTGAACCACCTTCAAATGCCTAAAACATGGTGATGGAAACATGATGCTCCAGTGATAATGATCAGAGCCAGGCACTAGGAGACATGTCAGGACTGAGGTAATGATGACAAAACCTGTTCTGCAGCTCAGATGAACTCTGATTGGTCTGAAAATATCACCTGTCACCAAGAAAACAGTGCAAACCAAACAGCCACAGAAAACACAGAGTGACTAAAACAGACTTTCTTTTGTGGTTTATTCCTGGAAATACTCCCGCAGAAAGTCTGTGGACAGACATAAACCACCAGAATTCACTAGACTGACTGAAAACCTTAACAAACTGGGGGCTGAAAACTGGTGTGGGGGTTGACCTGAAACTGAAACGCTGATACTCTTACTGTGGTAAGAGTAAAAAAAAAACACATCAAAAGGTGAACACAGTGAGTTTTTTTAAAATTGTAAAAGATAAAGTGAATTAGCCACTGTAAAATGATTGTTTTTTTCTGTGTCTTGTCTTTTAATATCATTTTGCATAGATCTGTGATACAGTAGGTGGTAGTGTTCATCAGTAGTAGCATATTTGTTGAGATCAGTTGAGTATTTAGTTGTTGTATCATGCATAGGTGCTATCATATAAATGTATATGATAATTTATGATAATTGTCCTCCTCACTTGACCACAGCAGGTGTTCCTATGAAGTCTTTCTCACACTCCATCCCTTTTTCCCAGCCCTCTCTCTCTCTGGTCACCCTCTGTCAAACTGTGAAGACCAGGAGCGAGTCTTGCCTCTGCCTAGGGCCTGAGGAACAGCTGCAATGTAAACCTGCTAAATTAACCCGGTCTCCATGAGCCTCAGATATGCATTATTCTAATCAAAGCATATTAGATCATCCAGATACTTTAGACATATGGGTCTCTGTATCCTCCTTGCTGTCCCCATCTGTTTCTCCTCCCCTGTTTTTCGAATTTCTCCCTACTTTCCATCTCAGTGGATCCTTCGCTCTCACAGCTGCCTCTCTGCAGTAAGAGACTGGCATTGCTTTCTAGCAGTGCAACTACTTTGTGACATGTTTCCACATCCAGTCAAACTTGAAGTGCCATATGTGTGTCTGGCTGCTACATGTTGCGAGTCTGAGGTGCATACCAAATGCTATTCAAACTATTCGCACAAATTGTGGATGTATTTTACCTCTTAAGCATACTGAAAATAAAATATTACTCTTAACAGTACAGTTTTAAAATATGCTCATTACATTAGTTGCAAACAATCTCTTTATTGCTTATTAAAACCCATGCTTCGGTAGCATTAGTCTACTGTGTTTTAGTAAGACGAATTGTATATGACAACATCTCAGTAGTGCATAATAAACAAGTTGTGTTTATAGCATTTTGATATTGTTTGGAACATATGTTACAGTATGTAGTGATGCTGTATACTGTATCTGCATGGTTCAATAGTGTATATAAGGATATATCTGTGTTTACATTTACTGCAATTGATTTATAAGGTGTCTTTGTAATAATATTGGTTTGGTCTATGAAAAAGTAGTGAAAAATGAAAAGTGACATCGTTATACAGCTTTAGACAAAACAAAAACACATTTTATTTATTATCATATGGGCCATGAAGACAACTAGCAAATCCTTACAAGAGATAATTTGTGTCAATTTTTAAAGTTAAGTTGCAGATTCATACTCTTTTAACTGCTACATTATAATATAATAGTATTTTAAATGTTTTAAAATGTGCTGTATGAGGACATGATGCCAAAGTATCTTGTAAACACATACCAAGTAAAATGTGGAAACATGCACGGTAAAGTCTACATTACATCCCATTTAGCAGCTTTTATGCACAAGCAAACAAACACACACTGTGACAAAGAGGCACACACTCATACAGACAAACATTCCATTATGTGCACATTCAGTCACATAGTTACTCATATGTGGACATAAACATTAGTCGTGTACATACCAATGCAATCCAACACACATAGACTGTGATCAGCTGTCACACAAATGCAAACACATCGTAATAAACTTTAATATCAATAATAATTTGATCACATCAAAACAAACACAATTACTCTTTTAAAGTTGTCATCAGAATGGTTTGATAAACAAAGGTTAGATGTCAATAAACTGAGCAACATTGGCACAAATGTGCTCAATGTTCAAACTCTTACTGAGGTATTATGATATTCAACAACAAATAAGCACATATGCTCTACGAAACCTGCTCTTACAACACGCGCAAACATCTAGAGAGATGTAAGCACATGTATTGAGCATACACAAGCTTGGGGCACATTTTGCCCAGATGACTTGTGTGACTACAACTGAAATTCATTTGTTTTGTACTATCCCATTATAAAAGCGTTGAGGCAACAGTTCTTTGACATTTAATACATCAAGTCCTAAGACAACAGCCCCTTACGCACATAGAGGTGCTCAAGTAACTGACCAGCAGCCATCGAATCAGCAGCACTTCTGCTCCAGGGTTTTTCTCAGCACAAATGCCAAGCAGCTACAGTAAGTATGTTTGTGTAGTGTGTGTAACCTTGCAGTTCTCTTGACATCTAGAAGTGTGTTAAAGCATAATATACTAGGTGCCTTACTGGCACGTTTTTGCAAATCAATATTCTGTCAAATTAAAAGTAGACTGATACTGAACATACTAAAGTGTAGATTTACATCAGTGGTGAAGTAGTGATGAAGTGGAGAGCTGGATTATAGGCCAAAGTGAAGTCATAAGATATCAGGGACTTACCAGAGTTGGTGATGGTTAACAGGTCTAGGCGCCGTTGTTGCTGGAAGAAAAAGGGAATAAAGTTAGACAAATGTCATACATCAGTTATCAGTAATTATCTTGCAGTCTTTCAGGAACTCTATCAATCAATCTTAGGTATACCATATGTGGGTTTTGGCTAATATGTTTAGCTAAACATAGTGACACAGTGAACTCCTTACACTTCATTTACAAAACCAAACATCTTGCACATTTATATTGTAAAAGAGTTGGAGTGTCATTATATGTGAAATATGTCTTATAAATAACACAACTGTACATCTATAAGAATAAGCCATGGTGCAGATCACATTACAGCCAACGTAAATAACCTATGAGTGTGTATAACTATATAGTAGTTTCTCCAACACCCTGAATATGTGTATGTGTGAATGAGAGAGAGAAAGAGAGAGAGAGAGAAAGAGAGAGAGAGAGAGAGAGAGAGAGAGAGAGAGAGAGAGAGAAAGATCTCATGGGCTTTGATGGAGTGTGTTTGAAAAGAGTGTGCAATTTTACACTTGATGTCTCCAGCAGCTAAGAAGGAGTCTAGAGTAGGTACTAGCTGGCTACCCTTCTCTTTAACCTGCTGCCTTTCTACACACACACACACACACACACACACACACACACACACACAAACAGATGCACAGACACACACACGGACACACACACACACACACACACACACACACACACCCTTAAACCAGAATTACAGGCACACACACACTTGAATGTTGAGCACTGCAGTAATCAACACCGCAGCCCTCCTCATCTACCAGTCCCTCATGAAAGAAGATCTTAACATCCCAGGAAAGGATGAAGGGTTTGCGTGTATGTATGTGTATAGCTAGGTCACAGTCAAAGCCAGCTTTTAGGACCAGACTGCATTAATATTCAAGCACCATACTAACCAGTTGCTGAGAGGCATAAGCAAAGAGACTCTCAACATGCTCTTTCTCTCCTCAAATACAGTGCTGCCTGGAGTGGAACTCTCCGATAGGCTCCTAAACACTTATTTTAGTATTTAGCAGATGATACTCTTACTCAGAGTGACTTATAATATACAAAATGAGGGAACAGCAAGTGCGCTGGGGGCAACGATGGAATAACTTCAAATTTAAGTTCACCAAAACTGAAGTAATAGTAAATTGTTAATTATAGAAGTACTCTGTCAATTGTTCTATTAAATTAATCTTGTGAAAGACAAGTGCTCAGGATGAAGTTAAAAATATCTTGATAGGTTTTGTGAAGGTGTGGTGTGTGTTGTCTGCTGAGTACATTGTTATAGAAGCTCTCCAGTGGTTAAGTATTGCATTTCCATTAATTAATTTAGTCTCTAGTCTAGTCTCTCTTCTGGGTCAAGCTCCTAGAACACTGGATCCTTGGCGCATAACTTTGACATGTAAAATCAGTTGAATGCCCCTTTAAAGTTGTTTTTAATTATGGAGAACATAATATGCATGATTTGAAAGCAAGATTATTGACACTTTCATGCATGCATCATGGTTTTGAATGTTTATTTTATTAAATACATATAACATATGTATTATAGTGTACTATATTATACATGTATATTTAGTACATGTATATTACATATTCCACAAATGTATTACATTCTATCAGAGAGGCGCCAGAGAAGAAACAAGATGCCTCTTTACAGGAAGATGCTCCAGTAACATGAATTTGGAAGGCTGAAGGTGAAGGGTTATTCACTTATTTTGCTTATGTAAAATTTCTATACCTGTGTAGCATGACTGGCTATGGGTTACCTGTAAAGATATGGCATTGTGTATGAGGGGTGAGGTATGGATGGGTGACCATGTAAGCAGTAGAGGTCACTGTGACAACATGAGACACAGAGCAACAACCAGGTAAGCTGAGATAATAAAGGGTCTACCACTACACGTATACACACTCAGTGACGCACCGATTTAGATTCCACGCCCAACCTCCAAGTCTCATACGCACGCACACACACACGCACACACACACACACACACACACACACACACTGCTTCACAGCCTGTGGAGACCATCAAGTCTCTCTACAGTCAGTGAGATATAGAACCGCAACAGGGATCAATAACATCAGAGAAACATTTACACCTCTTGTTCTTCTCACTGCTGCAGAGCAGGAGACAGAGCTTTAATTAGAGCCCTTAACTGCACCGACACTATATCATATTTGTTTGTGTGTAGCAGAATGCACTACATGTAGATCGAGAGTTCGTAAGCAAATTCTAATCTGTCTGTACATCAGTAACTAAAAAAAATTACACCTTTTACAATTTGTCTTTCACTGAGTATTTATTATTCATTCATTGCCACTACAGTTGGTTTGTATGTCTCCAATAAGCTTGCTTTTTTAGATTTTGTTTTTAATGTTTTTACTTTTTGCATGTCCTTTTCTGTGTACATCCCATCTCTTGTACATGATACAGAATGCTATTTAAGTAAAGAGCACAATACTGGTAGAAAATAATAAACAGCAAAATGAAAGTCTGTATTGGCAGAGAGGCTGATTAAACTGTTATTTGGATTATGTAGCACCCTCTACTGGTTTGCCAGTTGTCTGCAAGTGAATCTATGGAAGACGGACTACTGAGGCATCATTTGAAAATTATTTATCATTTGAGATTATGGTATGGACTTAGATGTATGGAAACTGGAAAATAAACAGAACATACCAAGGACCTTTTAAACCTGACAGCATTTCAAAATCTATTCTCAAGTCATTTCTATAACACACATACTCACATACACAATCTGTAACCAGCAGATGAAAAGTGTGAGCGCTGTTGAGCCTGCCAGTACTTATACACAGATAATGAATCTGTGGCAGAGAATTACAACACACTACCACTGCTCTCTCTTCCTGCTGCTTTTGTTAGTCCTTAACATGGATAAGGTGCTTAGTGTTCCTTAGGAAGGCGAGAGAGACAGACAGACACACACACAACGAGAGAGAGAGCGGGGAATCTGACACAGAGAGAATTACATTAGCAAAAGCATTTCAGGGCAGAAAATAGGATTGAATTAATCTTTATCAAACACAGCCAAGAGCTGAGGGATCACACCCTGGTTGAAGCCAGCCTGTGAGTCGCCGGCCACAGCCCTCTCACCACCATAATGACACAACACACACTGTGAACCAACTTGAGGGGGTATTTATTATTGACTAATTGATTGATTGATTTCATTCATGTGTGCTCACTTCTATGTTGGTGGGGGTCACTGGGAAACACAATGACCGTTAGTATCTTTTGGTATCTGAAAGCTACAAAAATACTTTTTTATAGTTGACAGCTTAACAGATACTAATTGGACTGAGCTGATGCAGTGGGCCACACTTGTATAGAACTCTAAGAAGGTTAAATCATTATTTGCAAAAACCTGTCTGGCTCAGGTACACAGATGTTTACCACAGGTGAATCCAGACTGGACCTGCCAGTTAAAGTGTTATTAGGTCAGAAAACAAGGAAGCTGTTGGGAGCCAGAGGTGACTGCCACTCCAGCTGTCACAGTGGTCCAGCCAGCCTGCGTGGACCACTGTGCTCTGTGGCCAGCAGCGCAGTAAACAATACTGATACGAACCGAGGGACTGGAGTCCCGAACCGTCTTAAAATAGCTACAGTGTTATAGGAGAACATAATCATGTTCTGTTTTTCTAAGCATGTAAGCTGACCAAGAAGCTCACATTAATGTTTCTATTCTGGGATGTTTTATGAGTACTGGGTCTGATAAAGTTCAATTTTTACCTCTACAAGTGGATAGACACATTTTTGCAAAGACTTCAACCACTGTGAAATTGATATCCTGACTAAAAGACAAAATACTCAGTTTCCCTATAAATGTCTTTATCAGATTCTCTGGTTATTAGTTTCTATTAGTCTCTCTTGAATATTATGAGAAAAAACATTTTCTTATTTAATAAATAGTCCTCTGATATGAGTCTGACAACCCCCACCCCCTAAAGAAATCTATAATATTCCAATCTGTATAAATATGCTCATTAACAGAACCAATCAGCAGACCAGATAGCAGACTGTGCTACCATCCTAATCTGCGTGCAGTGTGGGAGGTGGGGGTGGGTCAAATGGAGTGACAGCAGTGGAAAAGCCATTAATGTACTAAACCCCTACTTTATGACTAAATTAAATATTCATGCACAATCTACCCAAAACCCATTTGCCAACATTTCCTCCAGAATTTACTTTTCATATTTGCTGATTGTTATCACAGAGAAAAGAGAGAATGAGGAAGTGGAAGGAGAGAGAAGAGTCAGAGGAGCCATCAGGGAGGGGAGGAGGGAGTAACTAAAATCCTAGCCATCATTTTGTAGCTCATTTCAAATTAATTTAAAGCCAATATGGCTAAATTACACTGCTGCAGCCACCACCAACTACGTGCACAGTTTTTAGTTATTTAAAAAAGAATATGATGTAGCTGTGGGATGGGAATACTATCAAAGAGAAATATCCTGTGTGGGAAGGTTTAATTCCAGACAATGCACTGTCATGACAATTATAATGATGATTATTAGTTGTAGTAGTAATGGTAGTAATAGTAGTTAGTAATAGTAGTAGTATATAAGCTCTTTTACATTAATGACATTGACTAAGAACACAATAATCTTGTAAAAATATATTATAAATCCCTCGATAAAACTATTTCTGCACCATTGACATATACATTTTAAGTTTATATGTGCAAAGTTGTTGGCAAACAGTTCCCTATTTACAACTACTCTACTTTTAGCTCTCTATTTGGTCACTACCAACTCGCAAGGGGAGACTTCAGGGTCTTTTTCTGCTAAATTCTCTACAGTGTTCACCAGCAGGTGCCTAACTGTGTCCGTCTACTGTTCAGTGATGGGCAGGTAGTGTGTGCGCTTTTTTGGAGGATTTTGCTGATAAAAGCTGCCTGCTGTAGCTGAGGATAACAATGTACAAAAAGGTGCCAACCAGAAAACTATAACAATGACAGAGAAACACTAGACATATTTTGGGTAACATCAGGGTCAGGTGATAATTCTCTGTGTGCTAGTTGCTGCTAGCAACCCCTCTCATATACAAGTTTTCGTGTGATCTATTATAAAAAATGTGTACAGCTGTTTTACAGAATGAATGTTACTTAATCTTGACATTACAGTTTGCCAAGTGCATTAGTTATTGCTGTTTCCTGTGATCCTGGTTTTACCCTTCTGCTATCTTGATGAGGTCAGATACAGGAAAAACGCATCTGGATCAGTCCCACTGCTGTATCCTATGAACCATAATCACACTCACACACGCACACAAACACCCCCCTATCATATATCTAGGGTTAGGGCAAGGGTCGATGGTTGATGGGGTTGTGAGTGAGAGAATCGTTGTCAACAGCCTGACTCATCTTCTATCTTCCTCTGGTTCTCTCATCTATGTTATCTACCTCATCTGGCATCTCATCTGAGTCACTACTTTCACTTCTGTGTCAGAAGAAGTAAAACACATACACACATACACACACACACACACACACAAACACAATGCCTGGCATAATCTTTAGCACCCCAGTCGGTGTGTCTAACTGCATCTTAGTCATCGTCCCTTGGTAACAAAGAGGGGAGGTGAGGTAAGAATGAGCTAATGGGAAGGCTTTTTGGGTTATGTTTGGGTGTGGCTGTCTAGCAAACTAAAATTAAGTACATTATAAAGTCAAAGGAATATATTTTGTGGTTTTAGGAAAACCACAAACAGTTCAAGACTGACAATGTTTCATGTGAATATAATAATGGTTTTACTTAATACATGCAAAAATTCACTATAGTAAATAAAAATTAACTGTAATAATAACAACACCTAAAGATAACTATTATTTATTGGAACCACCAGAAGAATGCAAAATCACTGAAAGTAGACCAAATATCCATATCAGTTCATTTCTTTGGGAAAATGTCCTCTTGCCAGTAGAAATGTGATCATGTCTCCACTTGCATGACAGTGTAAGGTAATGTGTTTTCTGGTGCTGGGAGGAGGAGAGAGATGATGGGAGCAGAGGGGATGGAGAGCAAGGCTTTGTTGCGTGACCAGGAGCCCTTGGTTAAAAATACAACAAACCAAATAAAAGATTTATTCCTTCTGAGAGCAGAGAGCAGCTTCCTCTTGAGCGGAGGGAGAGGACAGCCACGGCCACCTGCACAGCGCACACAGTCCTCCCCGCTGCTGCCTTTATTGCACTCCCTATAACACTGCGGACTGCAGTAATCTGATAATGTGCACAGCAGCAGGCATGTACAGACAATACATGTAGCTGATGCTGACACATGAATATGCAGGGATGCAGTCAAACACACATATACTGTATGCATATGGTCATGCAGACACGCACCAAGTCATTTCATGCCATGCCACCGCCTTTTTACATAGCAGTTAAAAAACATGATTCAGTTCCATCTTGATTTCATTAAATATTCATTAGGACCAATTAAAAGAGCAGCTAAGCTGGTAGTGAGGACCCTTACCTCCATATTTCTGTCATTGGCAGTCTGTCAGTTCACCTGCTTTTTGAACATGGGCCCCATGGGTCTAGGCTATATAACCATGGCACACAACCTGTCTCTTTTTGTAAAATTCAATCTTCTAGTTTAAAATCAATGACTTGATGCAGCTGGCAAAAACTGGCCTGGCGCAGTGTTTTAGACTGGTGACTGCAAAATTCCCCCTACAAACCTACGTTGAGACTTGGTTGGTCTTGGTTGTGACCTCACCAATGTCAGTGTGTTATTGATGTTTGATAGACAGTGTGAAAGTTTTAATGTGTAAAGTTTGACTTTACACATGAACACACAGACAATGTACATAAAATTCTAAATTTGTGATGCGGGGGGGATACAAGGCACATAATGACATGGAAGTCTATGGCAGACATATACTCAGCATGTTTGCTGAAATTGTTCTTGAACAGGTGTGACTCATGTTCAGTCATTCAGATGTCAACTGCATCTCTTGCTGAAATCCCCGGTACTTTGCAAACAATAAGGTAATAAGACAGCTGAATAGGGTCAGTGTGGAAAGGGCTGTTGGCCTGGGTGATATGAACTCCAGAGTCAACAGGGCCTGTGCAAGTCTCAGCTGTCTGTGATGATCTAATACAGACGAATGGAGTAAGAGGAGGTGGATCATCAACTACTGACTCAGACCAACAGCTACCTCAAAAAGGACTCCAATATGCAAAACTACAAGACTGCATGTGCCTGCATAGAGATTTTTCAGCACAACAGCTCTAGCAGCTCTCTTTTCAATCTCTACACAAGTGGTTTCCAACCTTTTCAAGTCGCAACCCCCAAAATAATCAGTTTTGCTGTCCATGACCTCCCCTATAGCACCAGGACATTAGCTGTTCAAGGAATAATGTATAACAACACATGAAAGCCGCAACAACTTTGTGCTCAGATAGAACAATAAATTTTTTACTTTAGTTGGTGTTTTTAGATTTATTGATATAAGCAACTTCACAGTCAGCATGTCTGCTTAAGGTCTATGAAAACATTAATAGATTTAAATACATTCCCATATTACTGAGGTAATAGTGCCTGTGAAAAACAGTATCAAGGGCCTTATGGTCTTTACTAGGGGTGTATAAAATTAATGAATGAATGTCAACATGAAGTAAAGAATTGTATTGGATTGTATCGTATCATACTGATATCAGATCAAACACCAAAATTCATCACTGAATTGTATCGTAGCCAATGTATCCTAGATACATATCGGATTGTCTTATAAGGGAGAGATGCACACCCCTAGTCTTTACACATCAAAATTTATTAATCTGTTGCAGTACTTGTGGGCTAACAGTACCATTAGGATACCCCTGGTTTGACCAAGTCCAAAGTGTCCCTCTCTTTAGCCTGGTTTAGCTGTTGGTGATCGGCTGAAAGCTCTGTTATCTGATTCCTCAAGTCTGAGTGCCCAAAAATACAGCCGAACACTGACCTAAAGCTTGAGGTGATATCATAGCTAATACTCTCCTTTTGCTCAGATTGGATGGGCTGTTTCCAGACACTACCAACTCCTTCCACTACATGTTGCACATGCATTCACAGTGAGATTACCTTCTCATTGCCTGGGCAAACGTCATCATAGTGAGTATTCCCATAGTGTGTGGGGTCTTGTGCCTCTTACTCTGGACAACTTCAGGAAAGGACGCTATACACACCTGTCAAGATGTTTGGTTCCAGCACTATGTGTAAAACTGAACTCTGGCTTTGTCTGCTTCTTCATCAATGGACATTGTAGCTGGAGGATAGGCATCTCTTTTAAGCTCCCCAGGACTGAGCTCCAAGGAGGATTGAGCCTGGTAGGCCTTTTTTGACCATGTGACCTTGGGGTGATGACCCCTCAGCTCGAGATCTGACTCCAGAAAAGCACTTGTAACAGTGTAACAGTAAACAGATATGGTTGTTTCTTCTGTACGAACAAGACCAGTAGTGCAGCTTACTGGGGAACTGGGGAACTTAACAGTTCATCAAACAGTAGTCACTTGCCCAGAAGAGGGACAGTAAATATATTGGTCAAAGGATGCTGAGGTTAGAGCTGTCAGGCAGGAAGCCTACAGGAAGACCAAAGAGGAAGCTTTTGGATATAGTGAAGGAGGACATGAAGGTAGTTCGTGTGAGGGAAGAGGATACAGAGGATAGGGCGAGATGGAAGCTGATCCGCTGTGGCGACCCCTGAAGGGAACAGCAGAAAGGAAAAGAAGAAGAAGACTTAACGAAAATTTTCAGAAAAATCACTTCTTGTTAAGCACTGCATTTGTGCTATTTTATGTGTGTGTATGTGTATACATATGCGCACAAATGGGTAACCTGAGTCAAGAGCCCCTGCTGAGTCAAGAGTTTCCTTTTTGACCTGGCAAAGAATCAATGACAGCGTCTTGACACTTGGGACCAATCAATGACTTGAGGACACTGATAGCATACTTGATACTTCAACACACAATTGCACTTATACACACACACAGAAGGACTCTGTCCTATCATCATTTCCCCATTGGGCTGTGATTGACCCCTGCCTGATGGAGTGCAGGTGTAGTGACCTGGTATTTACCAGCAAGAGCTGAATCAATGCCCTCACAGTAGCAGACACAGTCAGGACAACCCCGCAGCACTACTGAGCAGAGATCAAGGCCAGGCTACTCCTACATCACAGGGTCTGATTAGGGGGAAGAACATTACTCATTTCAAACATGTCCTAAAATCAGCAACTGATCTGTTTTGTGGACTAATTTACTCTTTATAACTAAATGAAACAGTGGTCGGGTGTTTTTTCCTCAAGGTTGACCATATTGTGAATTTGAAAGTCATTCATATGAAATTATGTCCCCTGGATCTTGTCATTGCATTGTCAATGAAACCACAGTGTCCTTCATCAACAAGTTTAAGAGCGCAGCCTCTCGATTATATTATAGTGTGCGGTCTCTTCTGCTGTGTGTTAAAATGTTTTATCTTTAGAAAACACTTCAATGCCAGTAGTATAGTGGAGGATCCACCTTGGTTTTATAGTCTCATATTTCCATCATTTTCTGTCTTCGGTCTTCAATCAACTGTGAGAATGGGATGGAAAATGGAACTGAGATTCTTCCATATGGGACTTGGAGCTCTTTTCAGAGATGTCAACAAACTTTCAAAGTTTTGCGACTGAAACTGAAACTTAAGCTCCTGCACAACAGTGAACTTGAATATTGACTTGCCGATCCCCCTGTCTTCACACCAACTCTATTGGAGTATCAATAGACAAGACGTAAGGTTGAAAAGTTCACCCATCTCTCCTCGGGGCCTAATTGGAGCTGAAGGTCAGAAGACGTGTATGTTCCTATTGGTTTATTGCCTTTATGGATCCAACAAGAGTGTTGAATGTGTATGTGTGCAAGACGTGGAACAATTCTCCTCTTGTGTCTGCTGCCTTTTCCATTTCAAAACCTGTTATTTTTATATTTTTTTTTATGATATCCCCAAAACAAATTCAAATGTCTGTTATCTTCAAGTAACCAGACAGTGAGAGACATATTAGAAAAGAAATGAAACAAAATGTTGTGTGACTAAAGCGTTTTCTCCAGCACAACTTTTCCATTTAGCTGAGTTCAATCAGGTATCGGAATGGAGTGCTGAATAGTTCTTTAAAGCTGAAGCAGGCTGGACTGCTGCGTTACTGGTAATTAAGCGGGACAATAATTAGCTGCTAGCAGAGGGGAAAAAGGGAGGGGAAAGAGAGTTTGAGGGAGATGCACTGAAACACAAATACAGCAAACAAACACACACACACACACACACACACACACACACACACACACACACACACATACAATTAATCTGCAAGATGTAAGAGATGTGTGTGTGTCTCGTCCCCCATGTCAAAGCAGCCAACACCCTCTCCAGATGTTGACGTGTGGGCCAGATGGATGCACTGTTTGGTGTCTGGTAACTTCTAATCACAGCTCAGACTGAGAGGGAAACTGAGTAAAACAGGGAAGATGATAAGCAAGGAGACATAGTGGGAAATGAAATGACAAAATGAAAAGAAGATGGAGCAGGACGATCATCAAAGGACGCTTGACTGTTGAAGAGGACAAACACGCAAGAGGGAACTGTGCTCACAAGCAGCATAAGAGTGTGTCAGTGAAGGACTGAGGGAAAGTTATGCTGTATTTTGCTGTATGTCTCCCTCTCGCTCTCTCATTCTTACGCTCTCTCTCTCTCTGTCAGATGAGGGTCAGCTTGCTGCCAACGCCTTGTGACTTGGAACCTAAAAATCAATTTAACAGCGGAGCTAAACAAAGCTGCATTGACCATCACAGGTACCTGGCTTATGGCCCGTTCCATTAGCTGCGTGAGTATGTGTGTGTGTTTCTGAACTGGGCTGGTCAAGAGGTTGAGTAGAGCTGTTGTGGAGCACGTCTGGTCTGCTCCTGCAATAACCTGTCTGCGTCGAAATACAGCAAGACAGGGATCGCAGCCAGGATGAGATCTAATACCTGGCATTGCCTTTCTGCTGATTGTTGGGAATCTTGAGGCCTGTGTTTCCCAAGGCAGTCAAACAACTGAGCTATCGGTTTCATTCAGACAAGAGCAGCAGGCAGGCAGACACAATGAAGACAGGTAGACAGCACATAGCTCAGACGATACAGCACACAAAAAAAATAAAAAAAGCACACCCAAAAGACATGAAAAAACCCCTTTTTCGTAAAAGCTTAGTTCAACTCTCTGAATCACCTTAAAATGCTTTGCTCTTTGGTCAAAGGCTTGAAACTAAAGATAGAGATTGGAAAGTTAAATGAGAAAGTTACGGTTAATTAGTAAATGACTCAATCTCTATTGATTGTGAAAGCCTTGTAGATTGTCTGCACCGCAGCTACACAGACATTTCTCTGATCTGCATGTTAGATAGCAACTCACACTCAACCCAAAGTGGCGTGTCTAGTGTTTTCTTGGGATGCACTGTGGACTTGGAAGATTCTGGCCCCCATTCCAGCTGCTTCCCAGCCACCCTTCCCAAGTACACACTGGAAACCGTACTTAATGAAGCAATACAACAACCACTGATTTACTATTCAACTGCAAAGAACAGATATGCAATCCTTTGGCTGATAAACTCAAAACTCTCAACTCCTTGGCTGCACATTGAGAGCATGTCTATGAAAATTACAGAAATGATAACATGCAAAGCACTGACACAGTTCAAAATCCAGAAAGAATATAATTGTAAGGATGAAGAGCTGGTCTTTTTCTCCAACTTGGGGCGAAAACTCTATATGTGAGTCTGCATGTCTAAAGCTGCATATATGCATAGACTAGGATTAAAACTGATATCTCAGTCAATATCAGTCGGTGAGGAACAGTAAATTGTGCACAAGCCTCCACTTGCAAATTTTGCCATAATTGGATGTAGAAAAGTCCCCTTACTACCAGTTTGCATGTCAACACTTCTGCCCTCTCCACTACTATTGAGAGACCTTTTGATAAATTGAAGCACGTAGAGGTAGCACATTTTCACCAGTTGTGTGGCATCAGCGAGGTTCAAACTGTGCCAGAGCGGCTGTCTTTATGTGTGACCATTATGCACAGTGGCTATTCATAGCCCCTATATCATTAATTCATCACATGTCCCTGTAAACCATCATCGGTGGTGATATCTCAATCATTGTTATTAATAGCACTCATATTGAGAAAGACTTTGCAAAGTGCTTCACAAATGAGGATAAAATTAAAAGAGTAATACCAGGGGAAGGATTGCTTGACTAAATATAAATGAAAAAAAATGCAGCACTTATGAGTAATTAATTAAAATGAAGTTTATAGGAGTGCCTTTTGATTTATTTGTGATCTGCAAAAAAGAATAACTCAATCAGTGAAACGGGCAAACAAGCTTAAGAGAAACTAATCTTTGATTATAAGTTTATGTCTCTCACCTTATATTCCTTCTTCACCTTATCCACCCTTGACTCAACTTATTTCATTTGCATCTGGAACGAAGGTGAGTCTTATTCCTGATTACCGTGATATATATATTTATTTATTTATTGTGTATTTGTGTACAATATTAGGTGTCGTCTGTGACAGAATCCTTATTGTTAATGAGTAGTGGAGCCTCCCTGTGGAAAAGGTTGCACCAGCACCAGCCTCTCCCCACCTCCTCCTTGCCAGACATAGTTTTCCTCCCCTGCAGTTCCAGATCTTATACTGCCCTGGCACCTCAAGGTCTCGCCGCCTCTCAGGAGTCTCTTTTCCTCTCTTGAGATAAAACAAACAAGAAAACAGTCGTTTGACGCATCTGTAATCACCTTAGCTATATCCGCTGGAACTGAGGGCTTTTAATTTGCCGTGCTTTTAATTTGTTTTCACAGCAGTTTCGAGCAAATTGAATTTGTTAATTAAAGCAGCAAAATGAAATGCTGAGCATTATTGACGAGATGCTAATTGGGTTAGTGTGGAAATTGGAAGTGGGGGTGAAGTGGGGTGGGTGGGGGCTAACGAGAGGGTTGAGGGGGGAGAATAGGGCATTTTGGGGTATCAGTAGTCAGGACAAATCACATTACAGAACAGCGCAAGAAAGGCTACAAGCCAAGTGGCCCCCAAGTGTTTGCATGATGGTCTGTGTGTGTTTGTGTACACGCACAATACATCTCCCCAGGCCTTTATTGGCAGTCATACACAAACGCAGATAGACAGCTGTACTTCCTCCTGATTTCTTTCCAACACAAATAAACTATATATGCAACCATACAAAACAACCACGCATGAATGCACACACACACACACACACACACACACACACACTTAGGAACAAACGTACACACACAACCACAGAGTAGCACCTGTCTTACTCTGTTATTAGAGCCTTAGATAAATATGGAAATATATGGTATATTTCAAATTTAATGCCATTGATTTTATCATTATTGGCCAAATATAACATTGCTCCAGTGGCATGCTGCAGGCCAGACTATGATAGGACCATTATTTTAGATTTCTTTTGATGTGAATAATTGTTTTCATTGATGCCAGCAATTTGCAATGTAAATAATCAGCAGAAGAAGGCCAGAACTAGAAACAGACAGCTTCATTAGGAGGTCTTTTCGTCTCAATCTAGCCACAAGTGTTAGCTCAAAACCTCAGATGCACAAAGTAAAAACCCTGATCTGAGTGGCACAGGGGCCAAGGCAGCGACAATATAGTTAATTGAAAAAATATCTTATTATCAGGTGTAGTTGGGCCAGCTTCAACAGTGGCAAATCAAATTAGCTGCTCTCCCTTTTAAAAGCAGTACACTCACAGACATGACGTACACAATGGGCTGGAAGGAGAGTCCAGACTTATCCTGAGAGGAGGCTGATGGATTTGTCTGGGAGATGCAGAAGTACAAATATACTAGAGCACCACAAGTACAATATAAATACAGCGATCCAAATAGGCTTTTAAGGCCAGATGACTTTCTTTTCTGAGCTGAATTTACGTATATTTCAGGATGCATTAAAATCCTGGCCACTGCGCTATAACCAGATATGATGTCTAATGCCACAGAAAGATGGTGTTTACATTCAGGCACAGTAATGTTTACATAAGACTGACTTAGTAAAAGTATTATGTTTATTCATTCTTGGATGCTCTGAGTTAGGTATAATCTGTTGGCAACTCCAAACAAAAAATGTTGAATTTCAGTGGGATTTCACAACTGTCAAATTTAACCATAATTTGTAGCACACATGACTCCATAACATGAGATTGCAGCGATACCAATCTGATACTGTTTGCTCCTAAACAGTTCATATCCTATTTTCCCATTTTTACACTATATGTGCTCAGTCTGTAAGTCTTGTAAGTCTCCCTGTAAGACAGGGACTTCTTCTTCTCTGAAGTCTGCCTTCACAAAGGTATTTTCCCCTCAGTTTTCAGCATATGTACTGTTTGTTAATGTGGTTAGTCTTTGTTGCTTAGCCTTACAGTTTGTTATTTTTAGATTGTGTAGTGCTTGTTTGTTTGTTAGTGTTTGTTTTGTACTTTACTGATGAGGACTACTAAGAATGTGCCCCCCTTGAAATTTCTGTGAAGTGGGTTAGTAGTTTCTTTTGTTTTTAATGACTCTGTTAGAATAACTACTGTGTGCAATTAATGATATGTAGACAGAAATAGACTAAGATAATTGAAATTATGTTTTCATTAGTTTATAATTGTGACAACAAATCATTGTGTTACTTTCAAGAACGACTTGCCTTCATGGAGTGTCCCACATTGCCCCACAGTGTTTCTATAGTAGCTGAGAACAGCCAAACTAAACACTGGCTTTAGAGAGGGATTGTTTTTGTTGTTGTTGTTGTTGTTGTTGTTGTTTTGGTTTTTTGGGGGTTTTTTTTGCATTTTTTGTAGCCACTAGAAGTTTTCCTACATGCTTGGAAGAGGAAGGTATTATTATGATTAAATGCACTGCCTTAAGAGGCTTGTATGTGTGTGTGTGTGTGTGTGTGTGTGTGTGTGTGTGTGCTCCATACATCCCCTCTTGTCCATATATATGTAGAAAATCTCCTTTGCACAAATGAAGGAAACCATAAACCTCCCCACCTCTCCTGCCTAACAGCCTAGTATCAAACATCACTCCTTAACTAGCTCATTGACCCCTCAGAGCTCTGCTGAGCTGTTCACTGCTAAGATCGCTCGGTCTCCCTCCGGGCACGTTGGCCCAATGCACTACTAATGAGAAGAATTCATTCATTTGGCTTGAGATCCACATGGGTGAAGGACGAGGTGTGAGGTTGGGAAGAAGAAAGAGATGGAAGGAGAAAGAAATGAACTAATGAAAGAAATAAAAATGTAAGATCAAGAGAGAGATGGAGGCAGTATGAAAACAGAGGAGTGTTTGTTTGGAAACAAAGTATGAGAGACAGGGAGTAGAAGAGGGATGGGGGGAGTCGGAGAGGAGCAGTGAGCTGGGTGAGACGCTGAGCAGTGGTTGAATTAGGGAGGTGATTATAGCACTAATTACAGGCTGAGCCGCTTCATTGATAAGGTCCCAGCCTACACCTGACAACGCTTACTGCCCTATTCTCTGTAATGCTGGAAATACTCAGATGCACACCCATACAAATAAGGTGGGATTTGGGAATGTGGAGAATACATTGCAGCATCCATAAAAGGTTCCTGCTATCCTTGCTTGATCAATGTACAGCTTCAGATACAAGCTATAAATACTAGGCACAGAGTTTTAAAACAAAACAAACTATATGCAAAGCCGTAACCTCTGTAGTGTCTCAGATTTCCTGCTGAAATCACGCATGCTCATCTTGTTACTGAGTTAAGGATCACACAAAACAGTGTTTTCATTTGCATTAGGGTGAAATATGCATTACAGTATGAGGTGTAAATTAAAGCTGCAGATAATCGAAACAGAAATTGCAAGACAGACAATTTTTCACATCTTGCATGGCTTTTGGAGTAGCCATTAAACATTTAGGAATTTTTGCAGTTGTGTTTGTGCTGACGTTTGTCATTTGTCTCTTAACCCGCTGATTTTCTCAACTGCAGCTTACCCTGATGTTATAACTCTGTCCTTGGCAACCCTGAAAAACACACTGAATACTCTGTACAGAATTTCTACAAGGTCCCTGTTTCTACCAGTTCTATCACATAATATCAAATTTAGAGAGGGTGAATTTGAATGCTATTCATGGTCCCTATTACCAAATGTCCTCATCTAAGAGAGTGCACTCAGCAACACGAATCAAACTGAAAGGGATTGAATTGTTGGGCGCCACTGTATTTTATGCTGCCAGTAAATATATCTATCTTGTTCATAACAATTTGCGGCTCTGTGTTTTGTAATCATAAAAAGGATAAGTTTGGGGGAGATATGAGAGCCGTTCTTCTGAGAGTGCTGATTACAGCAGGCACCATCTGCGTGGAGCACACAGCTGCCTGCCTCATCAGAATGCCTAATATTCCAATGGAGGGGCTCTAAGTACCTGGCAAACCCAAGTAGATAGATAACAAAGAGCCTATTAAATAACGGACAAAGTGGCCTGTGAAGGTAGGGGTGGGGGATGTGGGAGTGTGTGGTGGGAATTAGTCTTTTAGCTCCACACACAGTCTGAGATGAGATAGCCCCGAGTTCTAATTAAAATTCTCATTCCCATCTAAGGTGGTAATTTTGATCTGAGGAAGAGTGGAAAGTTTGATGTCTTCCAGACAGCCTGCTCCTGTTCCTCCCCCCCTCTCTCCCTCTCTCTCTCTCTGTATTTCTCTTTCCTCAGTCTTGATCAAAATCAATGTTATCTGCCCAACCTGGTTTCTCTTCCTTACCCTTGCTCGCCCTCAAGGTCATGTTGGAGCCATTTTATTCACAAAAAATAAAAAACCTCTGCTACAGAGGAATATAGATAAAAAAAACATGTGATGTATGAAGCATACTGTAGACATACACACACACACACACACACACATATTCCCATAATGTCCTATGCCTTCCCAGTCAGATAAGCAATTTCCTCCAAGCCTACTTGTCCTTTTCTCCTCTGGGTATCTTGGGGAGATCTTGACTGCAGACCAACTGTTGGTCACAGCCAGAATGAAGTGAATCACTAAACTGCAAAACAGCCAACATAAGCTAGTTACTTAACAAATCCTACAGTAATGAATATGCAGTATTGCAGAATGAAGGATAATTACAAAATTTAAGTATATATCTAATCAGCATATACAGAGGTATGTAAGCTGTAAATATCTTGTCTACAGGTCCAAACAGGAAGTGACAAGAAAATGGTTGTGTCAGGTGAAGAAACATAAGAAACAAAATATTAAAAATCATTCAGCCTTGGCTGCCGATAATGTCATGTCAACATGCTGTTGTTAGGCCTTGTTGCATTAAACATATGCGACTAAAAACAGAACTCTTAGTTAATAATAAAACTAGTCTTTTACTGTTCTGATAATTGATCTGTTGTTTTAGTCATTTTTAGCAGGTTCAGATTTGTTTCTGCTTCTGCTTCTCTGACAGTTACATGAATATTTTTTGGCATAACAAGACACTTGAGGACAGCACCTGCACTCTGGGAAACTGGGATGGTTATTTGTCTTTGTTTTAATCATTTAAAAAAAATAAAAAAAATAAAGATATATATATAT
>WARS01000029.1:8878604-8998099 GCA_008933995.1 Datnioides undecimradiatus | reverse complement strand
TCCAGAAAAGCGCAATACTAGGGACATGTAAGATACTGCGCAGAACCCTCAAGCTCCCAGGCCTCTGGTAGAGGACCCGAGCTTGCAGAGGAGGAACCGCCCGCGGAGGGCGAGATGGGAATTTTTTTTTATATATATAGAAATGTATAGAATAACATAGCTAGCTCTACTAGCCAGCCAAACAGAAGACTATTTTTTAGGGGAGTACAGAGGACTAATGAAGAACAACAGTCACCTGACGTTCAATATCAGCAAAAACAAAGAGCTGGTTCACACACATCTGCAGCACGACAGATCTCTACAATGAGCTCTGTTTCAAGTTTGAAACCCCAGGTTAGCGTCACATACTCATTATCCAACTAAATGTGAAACATCGTAACAATATCCTTTTCTGCTCCAGAGTTAAGGCATTGAATAATGGCCACAGAAGTGTTTTCATGAATGTTAAGGTGTCACTGTGATCAACTGATCTTTGACCTCTTGAGTTGAAAAATGTGATCACTTCTTCTGGTTATCCTTTCAGACATTTACCATAACTAGCACATGAACTCTAAAACTATGGCCAAAAATGTGAAGTCACAATGACCTTGACATTTGACCAGAAAATTCTCATCATTTCATCTTTGAGTCCAAGTGAACAATTGTGTCAAAGCTTAAGAAACTCCTTTAAGGTGCTCCTGAGATATTGTATTTGCGTGAATGGAATATATTAACGTACAACCCAAAAACATAGTGCCCTCAACCATTGCTGTGATCACTGTGAAGGCCTAATCTTATATCTATAAATGTTGAGCAACATTTCATTTCTTTGAATGTCAGTTTGATCATTTTACATGGGATTTTGCGTTAATTTTCCATATCTTGATATATATTATAACATTTGTATAATATGATGACTTATTAAAAAGATTTTAACTTTACGATTAGTGTGTTAGAGAATGTGAACACATTTTATATCTGCACTTAAACGTCGTCTGGATTGTGCCAAGTTTATCTTTAGTTTGTGGCTTAACAAACACTCAAAGTACAAATGCACGTAATGAAACCATTACTGTACATCTATATGCACTGCATGCAAGTTTTCATGCACAGCTTCCACACACATTTGTCACGCACAACATTAAAGGAACACAAGCTTGATGTAGGACATTTCTTGTTTGTACTGCGAGTTCCTACAACAAGGCAAAGCAAATGGTGACAGTTCAACAAGTCATTTGCATGAAGCACAAACACCCAGTAGTTCAGGAAACTATGAGCTCACAGCAACAGGATCAGGTTTCAAGCAGCTCAATAAAAAGATGGGAGTTGGGTTTATGAATTTTTATGAGATTTGTAAATGAATCAGCCTTTAACACAACACTGTTTCCTGAGCAGGGACTGAGGAAGATATGTCTCTCAAGATTACAGACAGTTCACTTCACAAGTAATATGTATTCATCCCAAATTTTGTTGCATTGTCTCACAAGTAAGCATCTACTTTCTAACTGGGCTGACCTAAACAGGAGATGGAAGGCCACATGACCCCCAGCTGTCTAACCACAACAAAAAGGGGCCTACACAGCCCCTTTAACTCCATCTGGGCCTGAAACTTGTTTGGATACTGCAGAACGCTGCCCTCCCTAATAATTGCTCGGATGCTAACACTCACAGACTACAGTTGTCCCCTCGTAGCTAATTAATTTCTCTGGCTTGGTGAGAGAACCACGGCGCTGCTCGGTTATAAAGGAGCTGATGGTCCAGGCAGCTTCCAGCTGCTGCTGCTGCTGCTGCTGCCAAGGGCGACGATGGCTCTGCACAACTAACATGAACTGTTAGCGTTTTATCTTAGATGACAGCGAACAAAAAGCTAGCTGGCTCAAAATGTGTAACCCATGGAGGACATGCTAGCATTCAATGGCGTCTACAAAGGGTGCACAAAACGCAATAAGTACTGCATCAACAGACTTAACCTTTCACTTCAACGTCTCTTAACGTTTCTGTATTCGTAGCTAACACTAGCTAGCTTTTAGCTAGCTACTTCCATATCTGCATTTAGAAAAAAACAAAACACCGCGACGACAGACAACACACATCGCTATTGCACAAGGATGTGGCCTTCGCAACTGAATAAAATTAATCCTGTTTGGAGAAATATTACCTCCTGCAGCAAATGATTGTCCTCTCCCTGTTTTTTCAGTCGATTTGCTTTCGTTTTGTAAAAATTCCCTGGATCGATTTTCCTCTAGCATTAGCTTGCTGGAGCTATTCGGAGTCACGCCCACTTCAGAAACTACACCTTGCGATTGGTTGATCTCCCGGATGATTAGAGTCTTTGTCACAAACCCAACGTTGCAATTGGTTCTCTCTATTACAGACATAAAAAACAACCAATGAACGCAGCAGCTCGCTACTTCTCGTTCTCGGTGCTCATACTGATCCGTTGCGCACGCCTCTCACGTAGACACTGCCGGGTTTGCTACAGGCTGCTACACCGCGTTGACCATAGAAAAAATAAAATACCTTCAGTGCAATGAACACGTTATACTACTATTGCCCTGATCCCTGCGTTCAACAGTTTGTCCACCGGTTGATAATCTTGGTGTTAGAGCGACTTCCCTCCTTTTAAATGTGAATTTAGTTTAAAATCAGCTTTGTACAATAATCCAACATTGTAAGCCTTTGGTCTACATTAGAATTACAAAACCACAACAAATCTATCACTCAGTTCATGGTCACAGGTAAAACCTTGAAGACATTTGTGAAAGAGCGACAATCGTGGCATTTAATTTTTTTTTTTTGTCCGTACATAGTCTCATCCTATCCAAACAAACCCAACAAAATCTCATTTTCAATTTTTTATTGAATAACACTGAAAATGTATTGACAAATCTTTGCACCAAATGTGTGCCAGCAATTCTAAAACTAAATATCAAAACTAACATGGACTAAAAAAAATTATACAATTTCTGAAAATATACATTTCCCAGTCTATGCAAATCTCCGCATCTCCATTAAAACTCAAATGCTGACATGTGGATGGCTAGTCACACACTGCTGTTGAAATTCAACTGAATATTTATAAAAGGCAACTGTAAATGTAATATGCAACACATTCAGATAATTTAGCCAATTAATATGGAATTTCAGGAACAGTGGGTGGAATTTCCTCCATGTTTCAACTCAAAGGCAGCATTGTCTGTTTTATATATGAGGTCAGATAATACATGTGACCACAGGAGACACAAAAATCTGTCTCAACCCTACCCCCAGATGGCAGTAATAGATTATAAGAGATTAAAAAGGTACAAATTTTAATTTTAGAAAAAAATACAAATAAAGTTTCTAGATTCAATTAGGTGTGAGTGTCAGGGACATTGTCTAAAGAGCTAGATAGATGGGAGTTCTACATTACACTCTTAGTTAAACAGGTTTCTTTGGACTTTATCAAAGAATATAATGGAATCTATTGTGTTTAGCTTTCAAGGTTTTATCAAATTCATAGTAACTTTTGAATTAACTTGCAGAAACTGCATATACAAAAAAAATAATAATAATAATACTGTGTTAAACTATTTGAGGAACCAAAACACAGGCTTGAAAAGCCAAGACACTGCTCCCTAGCAAGACACTTCCCTCTCAGGTTGCTGAACAGCAGAAAAACGGAATAAAAAAAAAACATAACTGGTTGTCTTTGTGCTTTTATGTTAGGTCTTATCTGGATTTCACGGAGCAGATTATGTTTTAGAAAGCCTTTTTGGGAGGAAAAAAAGAAAGAAAAAAAAGTCATTTTAGTGCAATTTCATAATTTGATCATACCAAAGCAAACAAAAACAAAAGCCTCACATTCAGAAGTCTGCCAAGAAGATACAGGCAAATACATAACCGCAGGAGGCATATCGCCAACTTACAGGTCAGGTGTGACTGCAGACAGCATGATCAGATTTAAAAGAAATTCACTAAAATGACATGCTAACGGCAGACAGGCTAAGATCCAGATTCTAGTATTAGCCATGCTCAGAAGAATCTCCAAACAAGTTGGGCGAACGGCTGAAAAACATCTGACTTACGGTATTTTTAAAGGAGTGCTAAACATGGAGGGCTTTAGTTAAAAAGGAACAAACGTTTTACATTAGGGATAAGATTAACTTCAGTTAATGGAACAAAATGCAACACTGGGAGTAAAATCACAGATGAAGCTAGGAACGGAGTAATGGTATAGTTACAAAAGGAATTTTCAATTTATCAACTACACATCATGGCAGATCCAAGGTGAAAAATGGTAGCATTGAAGTCCACAAAAATTGTAGTTTTATAATCATAAAAAATATATTAAGAGAAACTGATTCTTTATTGCCTCTACTGAAAATTCCCCTTACAGTTTATATCGCGTCTCCTCATAGGTTGAGTAGGCAGTAACAGTGATCATCGCCCATTGCTGTACCCTGGGAAAAACTGATTTAGAATGTCTTGCAGGGATTTGTTGACAGCCATGGAGTAGTTTTTGCCCAGGTCGTGCCTGCAGGCTGGGCAGGTATACACCTCTGCTTTGAACGACCGCTGAAGGCATTCCTGGAGGGAAAAGAAATACTAAATATTAGTTTGTGATCTTGAGATCTGTTTTGTCATAGCCTTTTTTTTTTTTTTTTTTTTTTTTTTTTTAAAAGGAGGTTTCCTACATTCAGGTGTAGGAAACATTGATAGGTCTCAGGCTCTCATTACATTTCAAGTAACAAGTTTATCCCAACCACTGATGCAAAACAAGCAAACAAACATACAAGTAATGTTTTTGAACATACATTTTTAGATCTTGTGCTTTATTAAAACAGCTCGCTCCTGGGATGATTGGGTAACTGAATACAATAAAATATTAAACAAACTAGATTTTTTCAGCCCCCTGCTCCATACATGGAAATCTATCTACAGACTTAAAGCTCACCTATATAAGTACAATGTACTACAACAGTAGTGTGTCCATGGAGTCTTCCTATAGTTTTCAGAGTCAATCAGGATCCCAAAGTTTTTTGACAATGATAATTTCTCACCCTGCAAACATTGTGTTGGCACTCTGTGGTGATAGGCTGATAGACCACTTCTTGGCAGCAGATGCAGAGGAAGACTTCTTCAACTTTGTTCAAGAATTTCTGCAGAAGCAAAACATAAAAATACATTACAAACCCTTCTACAACCGTTTAGAGCAGAGGGTTTTAAAGCTTAGCAGGCCAGAGCTCTCTAGCTGCCTGTTATTTAACAAATTTCAAGAGACATTTCCTCAGCAACTCAGTTTGCTCTACAAGTTCTAAACAAAATAACTAATTCAGATTTTGGTTTCATGTAGCAGAAAAAGAAACTTTCATTTACACAAGCCATCTTTGTTTAAGCAATACAACCACTATGAACACCAACATCTTGTCAATAGAGGTTTCTTTGCAAGAGCAACTTTGCGGTTCCTTAATGTTTAAAGTTATTGCCAAGACACTGTGTTCCAACATGATTATTTCTTCATTTTCTAGGCATAACATGGTGGACATATTTGTCTTTTTGACCTGAAATCACATCAATATGACACATCAAGTGTTTGCTTGAAGCAAGTACATTATACTGTATTAGGGACTTGTTTTCAACACTACACGATATTGATCTTAAGCTTGATTTTCCTACTTCACTGTTCAATCTGTATGCAGGACAAACAGACCTAAAGACATCCTCATGGTCAAAAAACAAGGCCATCCTCACCGGTCCAAGTGACAGCGACTCCATGGCTTCATCCCACACTTTCTTGTTTGCCTCATCATTCTTGATGAGAGCCTTCTGCTCCTTGGTAAGCTTGTACACTTCTACCTCTACCTTCATTTTCTTAGGAGTCTTGGCTGGTGTAGTCTTAGAGGATTCTGACAAAAAGAAACATTTTATATTCACCAAGGAGCCAGAGTATAAAAGTGGCTTGTTACACATGAATATTAATGGTCTGGGCTGATTGGCTGCAGTCTTGTTTGAACTGTTATATTACAATGTAAAAGTAAAAACATACTCCCACAGATACACATAACTTACCGCTGCCCTGAGATTTTCTCTTCCTCTTTGACTTGCTGGGTGTCGCTTCTTCCTCCTCCACTTCATTTTTGTTTTCTTTCTCTTTCTGATAACCAGCAGGATACTGAAACAAGACCATGTACATTTAATTTATGTTACCATTTAGGGATTAGTATAGGTAATGTCTAAATGCTTATTTACATGTCCTTCAGCAGGTCAACATGGATTTTGAAAACATTTACCATGTAATGCTAGAAAACTTATATACTCCTCACTGTGAGTAAAAATAATGTTAGTATGGATTCTCAACATTTATGTTGAACAAAATAAATGTTACTCCTAGGTAAAAACATCTGACATGTTCAGAATATGCTCATAAAAAACTTTTTTTTTTCATTCCACAAAAAAATAAGTAAATTTGCATTGTATGAATTAATTCATTTGAGTTATCTCTACCTGCATGGTGAGCCCAAGCTTCTTGATGCGTTCCTTGCCATCTCTGGTCCATGGTGCTGGCTCATCATCATCACGTTTCAGCAGATATCGCCAAACCAAGAAGCCAGACTTGCCCTTGGCTGGCCAGTACTTAACCACCTGAAAGAAGCCAATGACAAAGTAAAACTACAGATAAAAGCTCAAAGCTGAATAATCAATCAGGCAAAGATGAGTTATTCAAACTAAAGAAGTTGTTGGCAGCTCTGGCATTTACCAACTGCTTTTATTTTAGCAAAGCTTTTCAGTTCTATAATACAGCTTGATCATTTATTTTCACACTCCATTATTAATACTTAAACTCAAAGCACGTACAGAATCAACTTTAGTGTTCGTTCATACCTTATATATCCCATCATATCGGTTTCCTTCCTCAGGGGAGTATTTACTGTGCTTGCGACCCTTGCAGCTGCGCACCACTCTCACCGGTTTGCCCTCCTTCCAGTTCTTGGACTCTGCTCCATTTTTGTCATTGACGGGCACATTACAGTTAAGAGCCAGCGCCCTGAAGAGAAGCAAACAATTTACATTTGTACAACAACCAAATGAACCAAATTACCAACAATTCAGAAACCCTGTTGATTAAGAGGTAGTTAGAATAAGTTATGTCCTTTAGTGTCGTACCGGTTCATGTGGGTCAGGGTCTGATCACACGATTGCTCAGCAGTCCTCTTGTTTCCAGAAAGATCTCGCCCTCCAGAGCCAGTGTAAGTGAACTCATTACCATCATCCTATAATGGAAGACAAAGTTTCATTGAAACTACAAGGAAGATTTGTCAGCAGATGTTAAACTTGCACTGAGAAAAATATCTCTATCTAAATCATATTGTTATACCTATTCTGACATTCACTTAAACTCCTGAGATATTTTTTTTTACATTATGTGATTACTATGTTAAACGGTTATGATTCCCCTGAAAATGAGAATAAAGCAGCAACTTCACTCAGGCTTTTCTGTACTGGACAATTGCCCGAGCTAAGAGTTCTCTCTCTCCCCCTTAATGGCAGATGTGCTGGATTTGTACTGTCATTCTCCAGCAGAGTCAGTCTTTTCCAAGTCTCTCTCTTTCTCCATGCATTTGTTTTTTTATTCTCTGTGCCAAGGAATGCCAAGGGTGCACATGAGCTTGGTCACATGTGTAGTCCGTCAGCTTTCCAGGCCTCCATGATGGAGAGGTCATGGTTTACAATCCATTTTCAATTTTGTCACCCTGAGTGCCTATAGTTATTTCATTTATTTATTCTATCTTGGTCTATTTTGTAGTATTGCCAGTGTGTCCGTCCTGGAGGAGGTGTCCGTACTCTGTTGCTCTTCCTGATGTTTTTGAAATTTTCCACTTTAAAAATGTTTTTGGAGATTTTCCCTTACCCAAATTAAGTGGGTATAAGGTTTGGAAAGTGGAGGAAAATTTGTTATACTGGAGTAGATATAACCCCATTCAAAATGTCCATACCTACTTTCATTCATTACTACCATTGTAAAACAAAACAAAGAAAGAGCATACCACATCATCCTCATAGCCTCCTGCCAGAACCAGGGAGTAGGCTCCATCGTTGCTCCTTCCGTGAATCCCAGCTACATGCGGCCTGTGGACGCCAGATTCACTGACCTAGATAACACAAAGAATTAAAAAACATTATTGCTTGGAACAAAACCCTTATGTTGTTTATGCATCCTCTATGTTGCAATAGTTTCTTTGACAGGGGTGATTGAACACTCCAGCTTCGTGGACTAACCTGCACTCTGAACTTCCACAGGGAGCCAACTGGGATGCCGGGTATTGGACCATAGTGGTTAGAGGGGACAATGGTGCACTGCTTGGTTCGACCAACACAGGCCATTCCCTGGAGAGGAGGAGTACACCATATGTATTTGATAATCAATATTTTTGGACAAAAAGCTATTTTTTCCTTTACGTCAAATAAGATTCTGTCTGGCAGCAGCATGTCAATACTCACCTTGCCCCAGTCCCTCTGGCTGGAGGAGCTGGCAGAAGCCATCTTAGCCTTCTTCTTGCTCTCCTTCAGCTTTTCTCCAGCCAACACAACCTCACTGGCATCATTACGGCAACCTGGGCAATACCTGAGATAATAAACAAAATATTATAAATAAATAAATAAATATTATAACAAATGTCATTAACATTAAATTCACAGTTCTGAATCCTGAATGCTTTTAATGAATGCAGAAAGTTCTGTATCCGTTCCTACTGACCAGTCCTCGTCTTCTGGGATGGACGTGAGCGGAGGGTTCAGGCAGTAGGTATGGTACGCCATGTCACATTCATCACACAGCAACTGTTTGTCAGGATCCTGCTTGATGCCACAGATATGGCAGTTACACCACTGACAGTTTTTTTTGGGATCATCCTTACAGTGCTTGCATTCGGGTCCATTTGATCCTAGGGAAGACAGACAATATATTTTGCATTTTATATAAAGGGGATTAGCCAGTAAATGTACCATTTACTATCAACAGTTTCACACAACAAGATTTTAAAAAATCCTGGTTACTAACACGATAAAAATTTCACACAATGTCAGCTAGCGCTATTACCACACACATTAAACATTTCATCCTTAAACCTACGTTTTAGTGGACTCTCAGATCCAGCCGGCGTGTCACTCAGAGAACCAGGCTCCTCAATTTTGTAGATTTCAGTCAGGAACATGATCCGACAGTCATTAAGAGAGTCACCCGCATCACTGCAAATAAACATGAAATTTAGCAGGGACAGTTGAAACTGCACAGACAGAAACACTACAGGTTGTGATAAATATATGAAACAAAGGCATTACACGGTTTTCAAAAGAGATACACCTCTTTTTCCTCTAGGTGTAAATGTACATATTACCAGTACCGTTGGTACCGTACTCTGCAACCTACTTTGACGCCACAGCAACAAATCAACATCTGTTCACCTGCTACTGCTGCATCAAAAACCAAGACAAACTGATAGACCACGAGATGATGATCACTTCCTAGTGCAAAAGATTGAGCAGGTATGTAACTTGGCCAGTTTCTCCATACTCTGACCATAATACTATAACTAAAACATTATATACAACAAAGCACTTACCCAAGAATAAGCTTGGCATAGATCTCTCGCAGGGTTCGTGTCTCCCTCTTCCTCTGGATTTCAGCATCATACCAGTAGCCACGCTCCTTGGGGTCATCTGGGTTATAGTTGACCATAACAACCATTCCTGGCTCTAGCTGGTGCCACTGGTACACTGTTCGCGCCCGTGGACGAACATCCTTTTTCAGCAACTGAATCACCCCGTTCTCTGGGTAGCTGCAATAGTGAATGTCATACCATGAGAGTCTGCAGTTTAGAGGCAAGTCACACACCACCACAGGTGCTTCCTACACTCCAACAGTGGGAGCGTAGCCAAGTGTATAAACAATGACGCCACACAGATCAATGTTCCTCCAACAGTAGTGCATTTACAAGTTCACCCACACAAGAGTGTTCAATGAGGGCAGAGCCAGTGATACACAGAAGCCTCAACTGTTTGGACTACACACTCACAAAAAGTTATTTTAGTTCAGTGTCAGTTTTGTGCCACAATGCCACTGCCCTGTTTACTTATCATAAGGAAGCATCTTTGTCTTTTATGAGAAGCTGCAGCAGGAAGTTATTGGTTTACATAAGTGCTAATTTTTAGCCAGTGACAGCCTCAAGATATGCTGCCTAACTGATGAAGGTGTTCGGTGGTCTAAATTAGTGCGGCGTCTTCTATTCAATTGTGCTTCTACCCAGTGATATCTTCCTCACTTTTCAAAAGACAAGAAAAATATATTCTAGCAAACAAACTTGAGCATTAACCTGAATAACCAACTTCCAGAGCAAGTTAGTCTGGTTATCCTAACTTATTGTGAAATAGGGTTTTCTAGACTGGCCACACTGTGTCCAACCTAGAGATAAGTCAGACAACAGTAAGGCAACATTATCCCAGTACCCATTATAATGAATAAATAGTAACTACAATGCCTAACAAAAATAAGCTCTACACTACAGCTGGATGTTATTGGTTTATGACATTCGTGTTCATCATTCTCAACAGTTTAGTTTTCAGAAAAATACTCCTAAGGCATTGCAAGATAGGACACATCTAATCTGGATGTGTACTGATGAATAAAATGTTTCAGGGGAAAAAATGACCAGAATGAAAGATGAGATGAAATGAAAAAGGGATCTTACTCTTCATATTTGACATGGTACAGTATCTCCTCCTCTGCTGGTTGTGCCTCAGCGGCCTCCTCTTTAGGCGTCTTCGTAGTCTTTGTAACGTTCACGATCTGGGCCTCAAACCATGCCCCCATGTTCAAGTCTCTTGCATCCACCAGCTCATTGATCTTCAGAGATGCAGAAAAGAAAAGAAGTTAGCCAGAGCTTCAGAGATAATTTTGACAGCCATCTTTATTTTCACAGTGTCTACAAGAAGTTGAGTCAGGAAAAGAAGACAGAACACATTACAGCCACCACACAGTCAAGTTATCCACACCTAATTTTGTACATCAAACTACAAACACCTAGTTATGTTAGTGGGGAGATGCTGTTGACCAAAGAAACACAGAGTGTTTTGATACTATGCAGATAATATGCTTTACTGCAATATCCATACATATAACAAAAACTTTAAGTTAAAATAACAACAAACAAGTCACCTACGATGAAATACTACGGCAGCTTATGTATTTATAGTGATGGGTGATGCCTGCTCCTAAAGAGGGCTAGACAGTCAGTTTTACCAGTTTTACAATTGGTTGATATCAGTAGGCCGACGCAACTGTACGCATGACTTAATCCAGTGAGTGATACACACAGAGGCGTCACATGCGTTGTTAGAGGCAGCAGTAAAAAGATGGCTCATTTGATCACCACATCAATATCAAACATGTCCAAAAGTATATACATGCAGGGCAGCATGTTAACCCCGTGTCAACATGCATGATGATTTGATGGTGATCACAACTTCTTCCCAACCTGAGCTGAATGCAGTTCATACACTTGCAGCCTTTCACCAGCTATCACCAGCTAGGAGTAACTAATAACTTAACTAAGAGCTATAAGACTCACCTTGTAAAATCCAAAGCCTGGATCGATGAGCTCTACGGTGTTTGTCTGTGCAGAGGTGCTAGCAGTCTGACCCTCTACCTCACCATGAGTTGAGCTCTTGTCAGACTCACTCTGGGTTGAGCCACAACCAGAATCAGAGTCGGAGAGTTCAGCTTCTTTGTCCTTGGTTTTGGAGACATCAACAGGGGGCGCCTTCTGCCTAACAAGCAACTGCACTATGTCATTTAGGCCCACATTGTAATCAAATATGGTATGGCCGTCCTCCATCTGATACAGAAGAAAAACATTTGACGCAGTTAAAAACATGACTCAATATTAAAACAAATCTTGAATGAACTACAAATATCAACCGTACTCCTACCATAATGAAGATTTAATGATATCCAAGACTTGGTTAAAGACAGACAGGACTATAACAACAAAACTTCAATGAAAGGGTTTGTCGTTTGAAAAGTTACTAATACTTTGAGAAGATTTGGTAAGTTGGTTTTTTTTTCCCCCAATGACATAAACACCACCATGAACAGATTAAATGGCAGGTGTTTGACAAAACATTTAACCCCAGGTGCCTCACCTGCTTGCCACGGTAAAAGAGTCTCTGCCTCTCTGGCTCCACCTTGAAGAGCTCCATGATTTTGACACGCAGTTCATCCACCTTGGTGAGTTTGGACAAGGAATCTACCCGGTGGGTTTCCTTTCCATCCATTGTGCGCACTTGAATCCACATTGCAGCTGCCCTGTGTCAACAGTCAAACCATGACACATTATAGCCACGATAATAACTGCAATTATTTCACACGACAGTGTAAGTAATCACAGTAATGGGTCTTGTTCAGCAGATCATTTGACTGTATTCATGTCAACCTACAGCTATCCACAGAAGCCAGCCAGTTTTGGGTATTTAACAAAAAGGTGATCAGGTTCTCTCTGTTATTCTTTTGCATTTAGCTGCATTTGATTTTTTGTGTACTGTAGCAGTCTTAGGCAAATTGCGTTTTTAAAAAGGTATCCTAATGTATGAAATATTTGCGTCAGGTTTAACCAATGTAACAATTTGAGCTGTAGCTCAGGCTAACCGGGGGGGGCGTATTTTCTGCTAGAGGCGGCCAGAAGTGTATGTTATTTTAGTTTCTTTTGCAAACAGCTGCAAAACGTTTTGAGTTTCTTTTACAACTGCATGACTTCATAATATAATATTACTGCACTTAATTATTGCCTTGATTAAGATTTGAAATAATGATGTGCATTTGCATGCAATGTCTGAATGCAGATGAATGTCATCTTGAGGCTGTTCAGACAACACAATGGGTCATTTACCAGGTAGCCAACAGTCATTCCGAGGATGTGAAATTATTGTATGTATACCTTTGTGATTCAAAAATCTTACTCATTGCATTTACTTGTATATTACTGTGTACGTTTTCTCTTACTTGTGAACCACAAAGGTAAATTTTCTTCTATTCTTGTAGTGAACAATAAACGTCTGAAAATGCAACTGTGCCCTCTAAGATCACGTTCACAATGAGCTGGTTAAATTTAATGTTAAACTTTTCCTCTTTTCTCATCCTTTAAGTCGCACAAAGACAGCATTTTAAAGCGTGGTTTGCACATAGCTGACTTAAACTCAAAAGTCCAGTCAGTTTCATCATTAAAAAGGTTACGCTGTTTTCTTTGACGGCCTAATCTAATTTAAGTTTATTAAAAGAATGAATAACGTGATTCTCTGTAGCACAACTATGATTATGCCAGTCCGTGGTGTATGTATTGTACGGCTGTCAGCACTGGGCTGTCACTTCAGTGTATCAGAAAGGGAGGGAACAAGCCGATTTAAATACAGTGCGGGAAACTGAGCTGCAGGCCACTCCCAGTTCTTTTAAAAGCAAGCACATCCGGACGGGAGAGAGCGCTAGCAAACAATGTGCCATCGCTCACTGACAATAAAGCGCTCCGAAATACTACCTTGTATTTTGTTTGGACGATATTAAGAGAGCACTAAAAGGATCCTTTGCCGACCTAGACCGTGTTTTGTTCTTAGTGTGTAGCGAGCAGCGAGCTCGACGGCTGCTTGGCTTTTACTTTTGCGCTCTCAGCTGAGGTCCTCTCCGCTCTGGTGGCTCGAAATAAACCAACACCAGTGAACAAAACATGACCGGTAACATCGAAAACAACATACCTCCTCAGACCTAAGATAGGTTCTTTCATCAACACCGTTCATTTGTTTTTTTTCAAAATGCAGACAAAAACATGAGCCAGTTCACCACCAGCCAAAACAGGAAAACATGAAAATAAGCAAATCTGTTTAAGGTTAGCATATTTGTTTTTCTTCACAGGAAGCAGTGGGGTGGCAAAGCTAGCTGAAATGTCACCATGTGCTGCACACTATGCAGCTTTACAGCAGATAAACAAAAGATAACAGCTCGCGCTAGTCAAGTTCATCACCCACCCATCAAAGCCTAGCCACAGCAAACCACGTTACAACTTATTGTTAAGAGAGCTTTCAATTGGTATGTTACCCATAACAAATAAGAGCACATTCAATAACACGAAAACTGTCCCGGTGACTAAAAATGTTGAATCATTTTGGGTTTTACTCCTGGCTTGTTTGGGAAGTTGGTGTAAGTTAGTATGTTAAGGCAAACAGAAACGAGGCAGGACTCGACTCAAGTTAGCTAACGTTAACCATAGTAAGCTAGCTGACTATAGGGCTCAATGAGTAACAGCTACAATTTTAAAAGTTATCAGAACATGAGGGGAAACCCGCTTTACCTGTTTCTTCGTCCAAGTGAAAACAATAAAATGACGTTTAAGGAGTACAGTGCACTTTTTCCCCCAATAACTTCTATGCAGGGCTTGCACGACCAACTCTATGCCTTGTTGGAGATTGATCAATGAGTTATTCTTCAAGACTTTCATAGCCCGCCTGCTCTAAAAAGTCAGTGTGACAATTGGCTGATTTCCACTAAGAAGCTCAAGATCATTGGGTATCAGAGCTGTCAATCTAAAATGTGACTGGAGCTTAGCCTCAGCGCGCGAAACGACACTCTCGTGGGTGCAGCTCGCCTCCCGCACACTTCTCGCGAGATTACATGGCGCCTTGTAAAACGGTAACCCAGAGAGACAGATGGTGGTCCTGGTAAACATCCTCACTGATAGTCCTGTTAATCATGTCTGGCGTGTAGCTGCTTCGTAACTTGAAAGAAAGAGTTTCTTTCTTTAAAATAATGGTGAGGAATGAAGAATCCCCAGATTGACTCAATAATGCTGTTCAATTAATGATGTGCAATTACCTCCCCTTCACTTTGGCGGGAGCTCAAAGTGGATGAGGCCAAGTCAGATCTAACTAGAGCACTGAAAATCAGAAGCAGGTGTTTGTATGAGAACAGAATCTATATTTGGGTACATGGGATAGCTTTTGCGTGGGTGGTTGCTGGGTTATGTATATGTACTGTGCATACGTTCCCACTTCTGTCACATGATGCTGCTATAACTGCCAACATCATAAACCTGTGATTTGAGTGCCCTTGTGTCCTACGTCTCATTGTAGCCATTGATACCGCCTCATTGTATAGCTCAAGTCTGGCTTTACAGTGTTTCCTGTAGCTATTTAATGTCAAGCAACATATCATGATGATCCTAATTAAAGCATATTTTTTCACTTTGGTGGAGTTTTCACCTGACAAACACAAATTGATTTTCTGAAACATATCTCTCTGTAACACTACTTATGCCATTTTAAAAGAGTGGCACATCACTAACAAGCCTTGCCCAAACAAACATGAAGAACCCTATGACAGATGTCTACATGTATTTTTGATTGCATGAGTAGAGCCACACAAAAACACAGAGTACTGGAAAAAATATTTATTATCAGTGTCTCTATTGAAAGAAACTATCACAAAGAATATTTAACCAACATATCAATGTTGTGTAGGCTAAGGTCAGCAAAGCACAGAGCAAGGTTACATAACTAAGATATTCACTATTAACCTCCTAGGACCTGGCGTCCACATATGTGGACAACACATGCATGGGAATGCAAAAAGATAATTATTTGTTTTTACACTTAGCAGGTCCCAATCAACCCAAATAACAAAGAGAAATCAATAAAGCATGCCATGCAAGAGTTTAGGTCTTAGGAGGTTAAATAAAAAAGAAACTATATATATAGCACATCTTCCAAGACTTCCAAATGTATAACTTGTTACAAATATCACACCTACACATGAAAAGTTGTATGATACAACAAGTCACCGTGTGTAATTATGTCTCAAATGACAACAAAAATACAGAAAAACAATGTTATGACTAGAGAAACAGTAAGGCCCTTGAAACACATTGCATTGTTAAGGGAAGTTTGGGTGCTCTGTGACTTTAATGTTTTTGCCCCTCTTCAGCAGCATTGTCAACAAACTGGAACCAATGTCTTTTATTTGGAGGAGCATTTTAATAACAAGTGAATCCTATTTAATTTTCCAAAACTTCCATTTAAACGTTCCCTGGTTTTTTTTTTAAGTAGAGTTCCTCTTTTTAATGTCTATAGTTTCTCATATTCACTTGTAGGAGCAACCCTACACATCCTCAGCAATAAAGGGGAAATGGCCTTTTTCATCACTTTCACAGCCAAGCACACTTCTGAAACAGCCATTGAGAATTAGTAACCAAAGCTGCTATCAAGATTGTTTCAAGCACTTCCACATTGTTAGATTTTCAGAATGAAATACTGCAATTCTTCATGAAATCACTGTTTATAAAACACCTTCCTAAATGAAACAAAGGAGACTCTATTGACTGATGTTTGTCTGTTTGTAGGTGAAGGTCCCTATGCTGAATGTAAAACTTTGACCAGAGGAAATGAAGGAATAATGATCTCTTCCTCCTCTAGGACTCCCTAACTGAGGCACTTCCTTTCTCATTGGAGCTGCTCTGTATGAGGCCATACTGTAGCAGTAATTCTCAGGGGTGATTGTGTAAATTAATGAGTGAGTAGGAGAGTGTTGAGAAAATCCTTCCCAGCATGAGAAGAAAAATTTGCACAGCAAGAGGAAGACCACTGAGTGAGGTCTAGGAGCTGTACGGTGTCTCTGGTGTGGTGGATCCAGGACAGAGCTGCCTGGCAGGGACTGAACAGCACTCAGAGCTCAGGGAGGATGACAGGAAGTGGACCCTACAGGCCAAGTCGTCCAGGAAATCCTTTTGTAGTTTTGTTATTGCTTGAGAAAGCACAACGGGCAGGGACTGCACGCTCAAAAAGATGGAGTCCAGCTTTTCTTCCAGAGCTACTATTCTCCTGTCAAGCTCCTCGCTTCGATGCTGCAGCTCCGAAACTAGATCATACATCATGTTCTGAGTCTGGAAAGCAATAGGCAGAACTGTTCACACATCTGACTTTCCTGCATGCTGTGGTTCCTTTTGTATTAAATTAATATCTACTAAATATACTAATTATCACTAGCAGCAGTAGTGGTTGTAGATGTAATTTAAAGTCTCTGCTTTTTCTTATTTCTTTCAGAAAGCCATAGTTTCTTATTGAAAAATAAATAATCTATAAATATGCGTTGTTTCACATGCTTAACTGCAAGATGTCCCCTGCTTTTCACTATATGTGTAACGGAGTTCCCACATCACACTTATGTAACTTGATTTATATTAGACAACAATGACTTACAAAGTGGCTATGATGTTAACAAAATCCTGTTTCTGTATACACATGTTAACCATAATGTTTTAACAGCCTTCTAGTATCAAGCAGTGGAAGTCACAGTGAGCAAACGTGTGAAAGATACAAAGAGTGCAAACCTTGGCAAGGTCAGCAACTGTATTGGCTTGATCAGTCAGTTTCCTTTGCTCCATTTTGACTGATCGCAGCCTAACATCGAAGAGAAGAAAATAATGCAGAGTAAAGTTTGTCCCAATAACATGTGAAGTCATAATCTATATAAGTAAATGAATAAACACGTTATCTCAAATACTTCTTATTTTTCTAAATATGATTTTAAAATGTGATTGTGGAATGTGAATGACTTTTCTTATATCTTTACTGTGCACTCCCCTGCGGTTACATTTTCACACTTACTGGTGGATGGCTTGCAGGAATTTACGTTGATGGTGTCGTACCCTGGCACGGTCAATTTTCTTGACCAGCTTGGTGTTTTTGTAGATGAGCCACGTCTCCCTCAAGACATTGGCTGCTGTGTTTTTTATCTGAAGAGGACAAAACAGCAAGCAGGTAATACAACATAATAGGATTCAAGGATCCCTGATGTTTTACATGCACAAAGATACACGGTGACACATTCAGTAAAAAGTAGGGGAAGCTAGGTTTCTTTGCCAGAATGACAAAGGGATCTGTGATAAAAAATGAGTTCAATAGAAAAAAATAAGATACAATTACAATTATGAACCATACATATCCTTTAAAGTTAGGTAAGAATTATAGCTCTAAATCTGACCAGTTTCCAGAATCTACCAAGATATACAGCTAAAATGACCTGGCATGAAGTGAGGGTGAGAATGACAGAAACAGGCTGTGTCTGGTTTTTCATTTGGTTTAACTGAAGTGTGTGTGTGCTGAGGATCTGAACAGTAATGACACAAACTCCTCTTCAGTCTCTTGGCCTAGGCCATGTGACTTCTGAGGCATCCATTATTGGGGTGTGAAATGTCTTATGATATTTTGGGCTCTCAGCCTCACCATCCTGGTGCAGGTTTGGAAGAAGTACTGTGGTGGTACGCTCAACATAACACTCTCTACAGGGAGCCATAGCTGCAGGCAGAGCAGTTCCTGTATGGCATGGTGATGCTGCTTGTCAGAACACGCTCTACAGCTGAAGAGCAAAAGTACTTCATGATGGAGGATAAGTAAATTTCTGCTGAAATTCAGATGAAGCAGAGCCTCTCTCTGAAATTTTTTGTGAGTGTGTGCTGTTTATGAAGAATCCAAGTAAGGCCCTCAACTGTGTACACTGAGGTTGCCTGAAGATGGAGACCCTATTCACAGGTTCGCCAATGACAGCCGGGTGTATCTACTAAACTGCTGGCCCCACAACCATTTTATTTAATCTTACTGACATTTAGGGTCAGGTTGTTGGACTGGTGCCACAGTGCCAGGTCATCTACCTGTGTAGACTACACAGTCTACACAGGTAGACTACACAGTCTACACAGGTAGATGACCTGGCATCTGAATTAGATGATGGAGGTATAGTCATCTTCTAATTTGCTATCATTGGTGTAGATGTGATGCAGCAGGGGGCTTAAGACACAGCCTCAGGGTGTAAACGTTCTGAGAATTGTTTCTAGTTACCATTAGTAATGTTTGTTTCATGTTTTTGTTTTGTTTCTTTATTGTATTTTGCTGCTGTTTGTTGAGATGGTTCTGCTGTCAAGTTCTTTGAGACATACATCAGAACTTTTACTGTCAATATTACACACAATAATTTACTCATTTGTCTGAGTGTAAAGAGACCTTTTTGTAGAGCTGAGTATCCATCATAAAGTTATGGACGTGCTTCTCGGCTCTCGTGAGCTCTGACTTCCTTGCAACAACAGCAACCACCAAGGCTGTACAGCCAGCTCCCTGAGAAGGAGAGCAGATGTACTATGGGAAAGAATATTACAATCCTTTATATATTCTACCATTTCACAATAGGCGATATACTGGTATATAATGTGACATTCCTGCAGTAGTAGGATATTGTCTAGTTATGCTGGATCTGTACACATCTCACCATGATCCCAGTCAGCAGGCAAACACCCTTCCCACAGTAAGTGTGAGGGACCATGTCGCCATAGCCTATGGACAGGAAGGTGATGGAGATCAGCCACATTGCTCCAAGGAAGGTACTGGTCACCTCCTGTGCATCGTGATACCTGCAGGGACATGACACCTGGTTTTTATAGCAGGCGAATTCAATCCTATATAGCTAAGGATGTCTTAGCTCAGTTATACCAGTTAAGATGTTTGACAATTAAACTTACTGATTTTTTTAAAAATAAATAACCATTTTGATTAACATGGAAAATACACAAAGCACTGGCACTGAGACAATGAAACTGGTTACTAAACGAAAAGGTGAAAAGTTCCGAGGTTTTAAGCTGATACCTCTCACATACACGCACGGTCCAAGCTGCAATGATCCAACAGGACACACTGAACACCAGCAGGACTGTGCCAGGACAGATGGTCATCAGAGTCTTCATGACAAAACGAGTGTCAAAGCTGATCTTGTTGAGTGCCCCAATGCTGCGAGAAGAAGCATCTGTGAACAGCTTGCTGTGGAGTAGCATGACCCGGCCTATCAAGTACAGGCGCAGGAACATCGGCACAGAGAGGATGATGTCGACATCAGCATCTGCTACTGATGCTGTGTAACTGAAGGCAAGTCGGGCAGTCCAGGTGAACACATACTGGCCCGGGATTGGATGGATGGCACAGATGAGGAGCTCCAAGACAACAAAGAGAATCCGCTCAAGGGTCATAGCTATTCTCCAATCATCTGCCCCATTGTCCACCATAAAGAGCTGCAGAAAGAACAGGAGATCTTTGGGTGATGAATATTGCATAATGAATGACCCAAGTGACCATGACAAAAGAAAAGAGGAATGTTAATGATGCATTTTTTAGTTTGGACAGTATTTTCTATTTTAATGTTGCTAACAGCCCTTATTTTTTCTTTCACTCAGCATTATGCAGTGAAGTGACTAGTCAGCAATCGTTTTCCTTTTGTTTCATGTAAAAGTTTTTTTGGCATTATATCAAATCACGCCAATGAATCATCTTTTGTGTCCAAAGATGTACCACAGATCAGATTAAGGGTGTTTTAAGGGTGTTGACAGTTTTCCCCACCCAGAGTATCAAGAGCACCTGGCTAGTAGGTTCTCCAGGATAACAATAAGGTTTACCAGTTTACCAAAGGAACCAAGGGCATAGGTATGCAGGGGGTAGTCTAAATTTATCCACATACCTGGATTTCCCTTGCGTGGTACATCACAATGAGTCCCAGAAGAATAGCGGTAGAGAAGCTGATCAGCCCTTTCAGTACATATGAATATATGGATTCCTGTAAGATAAATCATTGAGAGAGCAGCTTGTTGTGAAGACATGCTGAATCACCAAAACTAATTAAGTAAGTGATTTCTACCTAAAACATTTCTGAATTTGTTCCTTGTTTCATTTTTTGAAATAAAGTTGCTCTAGGACCATGAAAGCTGCCAATTTCAGCAACACAGATATGCTGTGCTGGTATTATTAAGGCCACAAAGTGTCAAAATACTCTACAGTTTAAACATTTTTCTTGTCCACAGCACAGCTTTTTGTAAATCTGTAATATTTTACATTAGTCTGCAGAGGACTACAGTACCTTGCTGTAAAATCCCCTTGACAACTCGGTCTCAATCACCATGATGATAATACCAAACATCCCACAGACCAATGCGTAGTCGCTCAACTGTTTGCGCTTCCCAAAGAGCGCCTTCCTCTGACCCAGCCGATAGCTAATGTCTTTGGTCTTCTTCTGTGGTACGTTGCCTTCCTCCCTGGTAATATTCTCGCTGTTGGCCTTACTGGAATCTTCTCTGATGACTTTGGAGAAGGCATCCTCTAGGATGGCACTGTGATGAAGCTGCAAAGGTTGCTGGAGATCTGCAAGACTGGATCTAGAAGTACTGCGGCTGCTCAGTGGTCGCACTGCATCCCCATTCACTACATTACCAGTTTCTAAGGTGTCTGAAGGAGAAGTGATGTGTTTGGGGAGAGAGAGTTTTGATCCACTTAGCTGCTGAAAGTTTGCCTGCAAAAAAAAAAGTGAGACAATCAGCACTGGGCATGTAATGAAGCTGACAACATGCTAAATGCTGCTTCAAATTCTGCATGCAAGTCTAACTGCTTATATGAGACAATAAAAATGCACAAGGAAACACTTTTCACATTGTAGAATCACTGATGTTGCCCAAATGAAATTCTGGTGCCAGATTTTGAATCTTGCTTGAAACTTGAAATATCTTTTCTTTCCGTTTCTTACTTTTTAATTAAATACAGGTAAGATGGCAGGTAAGCTGTCTTTCAAGATGTTTGCTTCATATCCATAAGACACACTTAAAATGGTCATGAAATGACCTTTCACTCCAGGTCAGGAAGCTACAGCATTCAAAGAAAATTCATATACCTGACTTTGTCGTTGTCTTGCTCTCTCCTCCACTAAATCCTGGTTCTCAAGTGAACTGTACTGGCTGATGGAGAGGGACTGGACACTTTTGTTACTGCCTGGAGTAGACGACCTCTTCACCCTTGTGGTGCTGGTTACAGAGCTGTAGGGGAGATGCCGGCACTTGAGGACAATGGAAGAATCTCCAGATGAACTGCAGGTTTGATCGCCGCTTACAGAGCAGTGAGGCTCTTGCTTTTGACATTGCTGAACTAACAGTGGTTCTTTACCAAAAAGCTCCCTCCAGTTGAGGTCTGCCGTGGCAGCAGCCTGAGGATGTTGGTGACGTTTCTGATTTGTCTCAGCACACTCGATGGTGTTCAGAGGGATATTGAATAAAGTTGCTTGGCTGCTGTCTTTTAGTTTAAAATGATTGCAAGGCTGTTGCTGCAATAGCTCTGTTTGACCTTCTTGGTTATTGCACTGGAGCATGAAATTATCCTGTGGATGGTTTGTTGCAGGTTTCAAAAGATCCCTTTGGTTTGTTTGCTGTGGCAAAACCTGGCAAGTGGTAGGAGGTTGGCTGCTCTGAGAGAATGGCTGGGTGTGTGATGAAGATGAAAGGCTTCTCTTGTTTGAAACTCTGGAGAGGCAGTCTTGGACTGTGCCCGGTTTTGATGGAAAACTGGAAGCCTCAGGATAGGAACAACCACATCTGTCGTTGTGGTTTGGATGTCCCACACTGGTCCCTGCTCTCACTGCTGAGGGTGAATCATCTCCTACGCTGCTAACCTGGTCACAAAGCAGCAGCCAGTCCTGATCACTCAGCTGGGATAAGGTTAGATTTCGGGTTTTCAGTGGCGACATTTGGGCTGAAACCCTTGGTGGACTGATTCCATTCAACCTTTCGTGGGGTGAGGATGAGACACAGCACTGACTTGTCTCCTGTGGGGAAGAAGATGTTTCCATGGAGGTACCTGAGTATCGATCACGCATCCCCTCAGGAGGCTTTGTCAGAGGTGATGGACCTCCTGAGATACAATGCTCATGGTCCCCATCGTGGAAGACTTCACCCGTTGAGTCAAGACGACGTGTTGCATTGGTGGGTTTGACCAGAATCAACCTCATGGCATCACTGCAGAGCTAATATGAGATCACACATGCACATAGAGATTGTTCATTGTGTTGAGAAAGAAAGAAAAGGGTGACAATCAACAAAGACCCTGAAGTATATTTGAATATAGGACGGTCTATATGAATGAGTTTTACAAAATGGCCATCAATTTGAGAAATGTTGTTTTCACAGGCGACATAAGAAACAAAGAAATGAATGCTACTTTCTTTAGAAATTAAATATTTCAAAACTCTGATGTAGCATTTTTATGTCTGATATTTGGTCTCAATAATGACCTTATGAAATGTGTTAAAACATTTAATCAAAAGTAAACTGACAGTCACTAATTTGAAGAATCCACACTTCTGTGCTTGCATGTGACACATTTACACAAACTCATTAATATAAAAGCAACGATTTGTTTAATCTCAAACTGTTTTCATGGAATGAAAATGTGAAACACTGTCAGACACAGATGTGACCCCCCTCTGATGTTAATTTTCTGGACAGTCTCAGAGATTTACACTGATCAGTTTCACACAATATTTAAGTAATTTCATACTATAGGATTATTGTGTCATTGTGCTTATGTCTTAAATTATTAAAAAGGTTTAAAAGGTGTAAATAATTTGATGCTGTCTGCTATTTTAACATTTTTACTGTGAAAAAAGCATCACAAATTAAAGCCTCTTGACCATGGTCATGTCACAACCACTGAAACCTACAAGACTATCACCGATTTATGCTTTTGTATAAATGATAATGATACAAAAACAGATGTCATCATGGTGCAGTGTTCATACGGGCTGGTGCGGAATTATGTATACATCATGTCTAATTTCTACAACTCAGTTAAAAAGATGAAAACATGGACATACTGCAAATATAAAAGTGAACCTGCAGCATCAAAGCTTTAAATGCCTGAATAAATGCACACACACACACACACGTATGTTAGAGCACACAAACCTTAATGACATGCTTCATAACTAAGGTATCTTTTTTCATGGCTGTGATCATTTTTCAGAGTTTGAATGTAATTGTTCCATATGATGGTTGCTTTTTTTAAAAAAACACTTTAACTGAAATTTTTAATTTTTCAAAATAATTTTCTCCTTAATAATTAAAATAATATAATAAACAAATTTAAACTAAAAATTGTGGTACTTACCTCCTTCTTCCATATGTTATTTTTCTTCACACTTAAAAAAGCAGATAAAAATGATGCGACTGGTGTGCAGAACAGAAGTGTTTAGAAGAAGAAGAGGAGCCTGAGTGGGTGCTGGACAGCAGCTAGCCTCCTCTCAGTACGAACACTTGATAAAGGAGCTTTGGAGACGCTTTCCTTTGAAAGTAATGATTAGAATTCAACATGAAGAAAGAAAAGGGCAGCAGCAGCTGGCCTGGTAAAGGGTTGTCATGCAAATGGACAAGGAGTGGGAGGGTGCAGCAACAGGTTAGGATGCAGAAAAACAAAAACCTGTAACATCAGACCATAGTTTTGAGACCGAACATCACACGTACAAGCTCAAAGAAAATCCCTATAAATTAGGAGTGGGCTGATTGGTTGCTAAGGGAGAGAAAAGGAAGTGGTTACTTTCAATGCAAAAAAGGAAAATAAAAGGTCAGTTGAACTTGTCATTGAAGCTCCGTGGTTCAAAGGCCTTCACACAGTCTCTTATCTCCTCCGCCACAAGAGCCTGGCTGGACAAAGGTGGCCATTTTGTAATCTGGATCCGAATGAATTAAGCCAGCAAGTGCAAGGCTGCCTTAGATGTGTCCCAGATGAACGTACAAACGTGAGTTAGTGAACAACTTTTGTAATAATGTATGAATTTTTAAAAATCCATCACCTAAGGTGTTCAATATCTACATCCAGTCAGCAAGAGTGGTCGAGTTTCAAGTTGTTAATTTTGGCATCTAGAAAAAAATCAGACACAAAACAGGTCTGATGTCTTTAAAAGTGACGACATTCTCTCTGCAGTTTCCTTTAATTGTCAGGCCTGTGGAGGCCTTGTTGTGTGATAAATAGGTTGAATTGTATCTTGTTTTACTTCTATTTCTGTTGCTAAAGCTCATTTTGTATCCCTGCTTTCTGCCTCTGTGACTGGCATCAGACAAACCTTTCAAAGCCTGCAGCTTGCTGCCTCAGCAGCTCAGTATATAAATGTTGCTGCGCTGGAGAAAAGCTTTGTGACCAGCGGTAGTTTTGGACACCATTGCTGGACATATAAATGAACGCAAACGTAATTGCGAAGTAACAATTACTCCCATGTACATGGTGAATCAAAATCATATAGAAATAATTCTGGGATTGTTTTAAGTCTTTCTCAAGGATGTCGTTTAGCTTTTGCTACAAGACATTTCACCAAATAGCAGTGTTTGACCTGGCTTTGCAGTTAATATGACTAGCTTTAAAAACAGGTTTTTGACTAAAAGGAAAGTTTTGTCCACAAACACCACAACATGACCCCTTATTTTAAATACAGCATCAAAACTAGTGCTCTGGATTCAGTCAGCCACATAGCCCAATAAATTTGTAAAGATAATAGGACCTTAAAGTCACAGTTGGCTCAAAGCAAAAGGGTCTGCAGGAGCAGATAAGGGAGGCCAAACTGAGCCTCGGTTTGAGGCCTGGAGATGGTTAAAAAAGAAAAGAAGGCACCACATTGACTCAACAAAGCCATACGTGTTGTGCAAAACTGATGGGAGGTTTATGCTTATCTTCTGTACAAATACAGTATTAAAGAGCATCTGTCAGCCTGTAAACGCAGCTGAATTATTTCTCAATTTCTTCAGCTGAGTTATAAGGTAATGAATTCTTTTACGGATGAAGCTGACAGGCTCAGCTGATGAAGATGCTTAAAGCACTGGAGGGGAGGTAAAAACTATTGCATTAGGTATTCACAAGGCTGAGTCGCCAGTGAACAAATCATACCTGATGAGCCTCATCATTTGCACTATGAACTGCACGTAATGAGACAACAGAACAACCTCGACGCTCTGGAGTAAAGTCACATTTTACATTTGCTCCATTTAACAGCCTCTCCAGGGCATTGTGAACCCTTGCTATCTGGCTGACGGGCATAATAGAAAACAAAAAGTTAATCTCTCTAACCACTCTGCCCTTTAACCACACTTTGCTGCTGTATGCATAAAACACACAGTTATAATTTCTTGGTCAACAAGACAGTTACCATGTGTGTATTTTCATGCCAAGAATCTTCAGTCCATGGTGACAGTGGCTGTTTGCAAACAAATGGCTCCTTCGAAGAAACTGGCCAGTCACTTACTAACTTAACAGACAAAAAAATAAATTATTCCTGTATAAGGTACATTTCAAACTAACTTATTTTCCGTTTGTTTTTCTCAACAGCAGCAGTTAGCAAAAATGTCGGACTCCATTGTGTGTGCGACTTGATTTATGTGCCTCCCAACCACCACCAAGAGACAAGTCTGGCATTTAAAAGCAACAAGAGATGGTGACGATCGAGTGGTGAACTTTAATAAGTTACTCTCAAAACATCTGGCTTTCCACCTCCCCAGAAGTGCTAGAAAAAATGTAATTAATTGATGTAATTAAATTTATTAGACGGTGAAGTGCCTCGTTAGAGACGATGAGCACAGACAGGATGATCAGTTGTGACCTTGAAACAGGAGAAATGAGCTTTTCCTTGCAAGTGAATGAATCAAAGCAGATTCCTCTGGCGTTGGAGAGATTGTTTCTGGGCAGGTAGCAGTGAAGCTCTCATCAGCAACTCATTTTTAGATGAAATTATTCAATTTTCAATGAAAGTCTCCAATGTGCATAGGCAGACAGTTTTCAAATGGAACTGTGGGGAGAAACAGTACATTCACTTTGTGTTGTAGGCAGCAAAGCGCTGGTTCAGGGGGTTCTCCGGTGCTTTCATCCACTCTTTCTTCAGCTGTTGCTTTAGCTGCGACAACCTCATGTTGGGGTTCTCCTTTTTTAGACGAGGCATGTTGGCCTCCTCGTAGGCAGCAAACGCTGCTTTCATCCTCCGCTCTGGGTGGTGGTCCAGGTTCTCAGGTCCCGTGCTGGAGACAGAAAGAGAGGTTATAATGACGGACTGTTAATATTCAAATGTTTTACAGGCCTAAGAACATAAACAGTATGTTACACACAATAAAACAGTGAACAATCGGTACCTGAGCACAGCTATAGCATCTTCTATTGTTCTGGCTTCCACGGTTCCTTCATCTGGGATAATTCTGTTCACGTTCTCCTCCAGTGGAGTCTCCAGATGGCTTATTTCTGTGGGAAGATTTTTATTTTATTTTTTTTAAACATGACAATATTACTGACTTGACAACCCAAACAGCCAATGCTACCGGACTACATCTGATCTGAAGTTTCATTTTTATCTGAACAAACACACATTGTCATCATCATCATCAATATGATCTTTACCTTTCGGCACCCCCTGCTCCTGTTGCAGCTGCTCGTTTTGAAGTGTCTCCTCGATCTGGGCACGAGTCACTTTTCCTCCAGACCCAGTCTCCTTCTGGGATTTGCCTTTTATTCTAGAGCTTTCCTCCTCCAGAAGCCGCTGGTTTTCCTTTTTCCTCTCCAGAACCTCAAGCCTCTTCTTTTCCTTGTCATCCTGCAACAACAGAAAACTGCTTCATCAGACCGTTGTACTGATGTTCGCCTGACATCACTGAGGATGAAGACTCATGCAACAAAATATTTACAGCATCCTGCACAGAACACTACAAGGTTAAAAAAGAAAGAAGAGGTTCAACTGTGGTCATTTCACTTCTGAGTGTAATGGATAAGATAAGGAGTTAAGACAGAGGAGTGCTTAAGACAATGGTAACAACAGAAAGTCAGTGAAAGTAAGTATAACAAAATAATTTCCCTTCTTTCTGATGCAGGAATGAACATGTGCTCCATTACTATCCCTCCTTTTCGCTTACTGTTTTTATATTACATATCACCACAACAATCCTCTGGGATAACTGATTATTTATCCAATCTGCATGTGACAATTAAGAGGTCACAAGCGTGGTTCCTGTTAACTCAATTTTCTTCCTTCTAAATGTGACCGTTCTGTTGGCAGCCTTGTATTTACATGCATGTATTTTTCCTTCCTGACTTAGATTTAGATCCTGATTTAATTTTTTTTTAGCTCAATGAAAATATACTCACATCTGTGAATGAGTATCACATTGGTATCATCAAGCTTAATCATGACATAAAGTAAAAGTAGGACATCTATAAAACTTCCTAAATGTGAAAACATCACTGGTAGGGAGAGGCAGCTCACCTTTCGCTGCTCCTTCTTGAGTACATGTTTGTCAGTTTCTTGCCACAGAGCATCCTCTTCCTGCTGCTTCTTGCGGGCGTCTGCCACTGCCTTGGCCTCAGCCTTACGTGCTCTGGCTGTGGCCGCCTTGGAGTTCTCGCCCTGGAACTTCTTTGGCATCCCAACAGCTGCTCCTCAGCTGAGAAAATGAAGGCAAAGTGGAGTTTCACTGCCATGACACGTTTTGGTGTTTATGGCGTAAACGTTGTTAAAAAAAAAATAAAAATCGAACTCACAATACTGTAAATGATAGATGGGGTGCAACAGCTCGTTTGAGGTAGATAAATAGGTACCAATCTAAATTACTTTATCTTATCGTTAGTGTACAGTAGCTTAGCGCAAGTCAATTATTCTAGCTAGATGACTGCAGCAGAATAAGTGTGAAACTATGGGTTAGTAAACAGGTAATTTAACAAAACAGACAAGTTGGCAATGGTTAACTAAGCTATAGCTGAAATTTCAAAAACGACACAAACAGCTGCAGTTTTGCTTGTCAGTGTAGCGCGTTAGCTACGGCTAGCTAGTGTTCGCCTGATAAACAAGACTGGTTTGCTTGTCAACGAGCCGATGATTCCCTATTTAGCTTTGCCAACATTTAGCTAGAAGGATAACAGTCAAACTACTCAAATGCTTAAATAAAAATATGGCTTCATACCAGTATGAAAGGAAAAACGGGTCGTAATTAGATGACAGTTGACTGTTGTTTCGAAGAGGCATCAGCCACCCCCTCTGAAGCCACCGCGCACGCTGATGACGTCACGTCAACGGGTTACTCTGCTCGGTAAGAGCGGATGGGCACATCATGCTCCGTTGTATTTCAAAGGAAACGCTGTAGTCTAATGTTGAGATAAATACTGCCAGAGTCGTTAAATTTTACATTCATATCTAAATCAACACGTGAATGTGATCCATTTATTCATATTAAAAAACTATGTAAAATGCAGCAAGACATTATTAAACTGACTTTTAAAAAGTTTAAAACTTAAAGCAAAACTTTTTAATAATTAATTAAATTAAAAACTTTAGTGCATGTAAGTTCACTCATGGACATTATCATAAAACACACCTAGTTGATAAACCATATAAATCTACCACTTCTGTAGTTTCTCTCTATCTCTCATACACACACACGCACATTTTTGATACAGCTAGGACAATAATTAGGACAATGGACAATGTTGTACTGCTGTCACAACTCAAAGCCCATTGGACAAATATCATATATTTTTATTTTTATTGCAGAAAAAAGTTTACACAACTATTTAAAAATATCAACTATTTTCATACTTTATGTTACAGTGATAATATTATGGAATTTAACAATAAACTGATATCTCTGAGGTGTTATAATGAGGTGGTCTAAACTGAGCAAGAAACAACTGGAAACCATGTGTGTATGTGTGTGTGTTATTTATTTAGAAGTCATTGTCGCTCTCCTCTAGCAGAGGTGGTTTCATGCCTCCTCTGGAGTGGCGTGGACCCCTGGACACTGGGCCCTCCAGACTGTCATCCTCCAAATCCTTGCTCTCCTCCTCTTCGCCTTCCTCATCTTCCTCATCATCCTCATCCACATCAATCTCGCTGTCTTCAGTCTGAAACAGCAGGTAAGCAGGGATGGTTAATTACATCGATTACTACAAAAAGCTCATATTTTTCAGTACATCCAGTTTATTTTCCTGTGTAATTACTTCACACACAACGTGGAACTACAACAGGGATGGACATGGCTTTGTTTGAACTAAACACTGAACCTGATTCAATCTCACAACATCAAACAGGAAGCTCTCGTCACTGAATCACCTCTTCAGATGTAAAAAAACACGCTCAGTCCAGAACTGATTTAATGGTGACTGCGTGAACTGGGACATGTTCACCTGGAGCCTGATAACTACAGGAGCCATTTAAACCATTTTCCCCATTTAAAGGAAAAATCCATTCCAAACATCTACACCAATACCCATCAAACACACAACCCAAAATGGTGATGCTGAAGAGACAGTAACACTCATTTTTACACCCATAGATGCATCGGTGGAGCAGAATGTAATGACACAACAATTTCTATCTCTCCAGTCACTCTGTCTTCATCTTTAGATTTCTCTCAGCAACACTAAAGACACAAGTAGTGAAGTTTATACTACCTATGTGTTTCAGTTGTGATATGATGCAAAAAAATATGTTCTCTGACTAGTTTTTGAAATTACAGTTTCACATGCAGACAAAATAGAAAATGTGCCAAAACCATTGCAACAGCTCTACAGTCACTTTGTTACCTGTGTTAACAACCCTTATTATTTTAGGAGGAGGCAGGCTATGTGAAAACCCACTGTATCAGAGATTTTGAGAATGGATTTTTCCTTTAAACACACAGACAAACAGGGAGTGGACTAGATCCTGGTCCTGCACAAACCTGTCCTTTCCGTTGTTTTTTGGCATGAGGGGCGGACCTTCTGGAGACAGCTAATGAAGACTTTTGAAATACAAGTGAGTAACAAAGAAAGGTGAGATGGGGTATAGAGTACAAGATTGAGACCCAAAGGGATGTGAAAATGATCAGAGCTGGTGCATGGTACACTAAAAATTACAACAAAACATGAACAGCATGTCATTGTGTGGTGAAAAAGGAAATGACAGAATCTTGTAATGATGTTATAATGAGTACTAACCTCATCACTGTCACCACCCTGCATGTTCCCGATGAAACGAGCTCCTCTTCCTATGGGGGAAACAAACAACATTCACTTTGCATAAAAGGATGCTGCCAGGTTAGGTTTTAACAAGTTTTAATGGATTAAGGATTTATTTTTAAACTGCACGCACAAAAAAGTCAGAATCATGGTAAACAGAACACAGTGGAGATAATATATATCCCTTGTCTGTTTACCTGCCATGATGCCGTTTCGTGTGGGCCGTGGCTTAGAAGGCCGAGACTCTTCCATGTCGCTGTCTGAACCTTCGTCCTCTGGAACATCCATGTCAGAATCCTCATCTTTCACTGTGGAAAAAAGAATTTATGAAGCGTGTGTATGTGAAATTGTAAAGACAGGTTGAGATTAAGTGACTTTTGCTTTTCTTCACAATGTGTGCAGTTGGTCGGCTCACAGGAACTCTTCATTAGATCCCTCTCTTCCTCCCTCAATTTGTTCTGCATCATCCTCAGTGTGTTTTCAGCCTCCTGCAGTAGAAAGCAAAGGATAGACACATGAAGCCAGTAATAAATATGGCTGGTGAGAGTGCGTTAGTATGAACCTTCATACATCTGTTGAGGTTGAAGTTTATTGGAATTGCACAGAATATCATTTATAAATCATGCACACACCTCAAACCTCTCCTGCTCTAATCTATGGTATTCGTCAAGTTGAGACTCAAGAAAGCAGAGGTTTCTGAACTTCTCAACAAAGGTGTCATATTGTTTCTGCAGATCTTCTTCAATCTTCTCATATTCATCCATGAAGGCTGGCCTAAACAAAACAAAATGGCATTTATGAGAGACAGAGCACTGACATATTTAATTGTCAATCAAAGTTTTGCTTAAAGATTTGCTGCAAATTAAGAAAGTTTAGAAGCTAAGATCTTAGAAACTGCACAACTTGGATGAAAAAAATTTTGAGCAAAAAGTGCAAATAATTCAATTAAATATTTCATTTCCATTCACTTCCATTCAGTCTATGTGTCAGTCTTTATTTAAATTCACTGAAAACAGTGGGGAATCCCTCCTGATAGTGAACTGACCTGACACTCTGCAGTGTCTGGAGCCTCTTTCGATTCCTCTCCAGCTCCTGCTTCTTCTTTTCTATCTTATTGTCCAGGCTAGTTTCATCAGAAACAACGTTACTCAGCATGTCTTTGGTCTTCTCCACACTTTCCTTGATTTTGAACACAAAGGCATGGCGGTAAATTCAGTGCCTTTCATAGATTTTAGAAAAACCTCTGTAAATTAAAAAATGACAGTTGTCATTATAAATGCATACCAAAACCTCCTTGATGGCAGCTCTCAGAGCCTTTTCAGTCTCATTGATCTCCAGAGGTCTTGCAATGGCCGCAGTTCTCATTTCCTGGGAGAGATTGAAAATGAATATTCTCCTGCTTCACCTGCTTTACTGTCACTGATGTCTTTTCAAACATAGTACAGCTGCTATAATGTCAACTTTGGCTCTCTGCTTAAAAAACAAACACACATCATCTTACCAACTTCAGTTCAAAGATTACAGATATACTCAAAAGATAATCGCAGCTTTATGTCGGATTGGTCTTAAAGAAAGTAATAATTGTTTAAGAATACTAGACCGCATATCACTGTATAAAATCCCGAACAGCAAAAAAATTATATCTGACCTTGAAAAATGAAAAGGAAAGCAGTCTGTTCATGTGTGTATTCTCTCACCCTCAGGTCCACCTCTTTTCCCAATAAGTCATACAAAGATGCTCCTTTGGATGTGACCTCAGAAGCCAGCTGTCGAGCTGCTTTAAGATCTGAAATCTAAAGAGAAGACAGAGTGAAACCTTTGATAGATAGATATTCTTTTTAAAAAAAGAAAACCGCAAACAAAAAATGGAATAAAATACTGGAAAAAGCTAATGATATTAATTTTTTATACAGAAAACAAAAACACAACCAAATTTAAAGACATTAAAAACTACATGGTGTCCTTAACACATTGTATTGAGTACCCTGTTTAAATCTGTAAGTTGAGAAATATGCATTTGTTGTGTGTTTTATGATTTACAGTGACCAAAATGATGCTGTTAAAGTCAAGTAACAAAACAACATGATTCAAACCCAAAGCAGGGAACATTCACATCTGCTAAATTGCACACTGTGTAGCATTTGTATGCAATTATATTCGCAAACTTAAAATTTTAATTCAGTGTAACTTTTTGTTAAAACTCTGGAGGGTTGATAGCATGGTTATCAAATGAAGAAAAGCAAAGGGTAACATAACATATACGTTTCACTGCATAGTGTTAAAATTGCATCTCACCCGTGAGCCGAGGTCAAACTTAAACTTGCTGTTGTCCTCCTCAATTCTGTCATCCAGGGCCATCTGTTTGGTCTTCATAGCGCTGTATAGTACCGAGGTGATCTTCAGCATCTCTTTCACTGCGTAGCCATCAGCCTGGTAGAGACGCTTGGTGTTCAGCTTGATGTGAGCCTTAGTTGCCTGCAACCACGTGAAACACGGGTTAAGACAGACTGACCAACACCGGGCCTTCAATAGCTCAGAGTAATCTTTACATTCTGTATAAACTTAAGAAAAGATGTCACCATAAACTGTGCCACAGCCTTGATGAAGAATATTCTGTCTGACTCGGTATCTACATCAGTGGGAATATCCATCTGAGGCTCATATCTACATGTAATGGAGAAAAAGAGGGATAAGGGAGCAAAAGGCAAAACGTGTTACAGTAGCCTATATACATGATGTCTATATATAGTTTTGGGCTAATAAAAGTAAAAAATATAGATGCTTGATATAAACTGGGGAAGAATGAATGAAGAGATTTGCTTCCAGACTTAGTAATGTTCTGAGCTGCACTTCCACATATAAAATTGTGAAACTTTTGATTATTACAAAATATCATTATTTAATTAAGTTGTTAAGTGGTGCAAAGATTACAAAGAAACCATTACACTTTTGGATTGGATGTAATATGATTTGTTTGGTTCCAGCCTACCTCTTTACAAGCCATATTAGGATTTCTGCCACCAAAGTGAAGTTTGGAGTTCTGAAGTTCTCCATAGATATCAGGCGAGGATAGCCCAAGGCCCTCATCATTTCTGTAAAATCTGTCATATGAATTGCAACTCCGGTTATAACTCCATTCGACACAGCACCCAGATTCTCAGTTAAGTGAAATCCTGTTCACTGCATGCACCGGGTTTCAGATAGTAATCATCACTTACGTCTTAAGTCTCTGAAGGACATTCTGACATGCACAGTAAGACATACACGGGTTCCTCCACTGGCAGCAAGAGAGAGATGATGTATTTAGAAACAACCAAGCAACTGATTCTGCACATCTACTGTACATCTACCTTTAGATTGAGTCAATCGAAGATCGGGATCGAGTGTGTCAGAGTTATGTTTAACACTGTGAAGTCCTCTGTGACTGTCATTCTAAGCTGCATATGAGAGCAGTTGACTTCATTAGACTGTAAATCCTGACCTCTAAAGTGGTACAAGATAAAAACTGCTTCTTAGTGTGATATAACTTACAACTATAAATTTAACCAAAGCTGATGGGTATGTCATTGTTTGATAGCGTATATTTAGCTAGTAATTTAATTTGAAGACAACGTGAGTTTAACTAACGTTACTGTAGTTAGCTAGCAGTGTTGTCACTACATAACCTAGCTAGCTTGTGACTAGATGTATTCAAAAAGCTAACCAAAAGCTTGGTTTGGACGGTGGTAAAAAGCCGATTAGTCTGACAGAAAATGATTCTGATCTGATTAGTAGTTAGCTACAAAGGATATGGTATTTGCGGGCCTGATAATGGTTTATTACCTGTCGCTGTAACTGAGCTAGCTTGGGTTCCCGACCAAAACTGGTCTCTATGGGAACCGATTCCTGCGCTACGGAAGCTCATTGCTGCCAAAATACTCGCGAGTACGTTTTTATTTCAGTGACATCAGGACCATCGACACATCACATTTGGAAATAATTTTGCTTGACTGGAGTAAAAAAAGTCTTGAAATGACTGGATGGGTGTGAAAGCTCATGATGATAGTTCAATGTGTCATTATGCAGAGGTATTACTAGAAGACTTTAGTGGCTGTTAAAGTTGCAGTAATATCTGCGGCCATGGGGAGGCGACAGCTCTCACTCTGCACCGCAGAATTCTTTTCACATCTATGGGCTGCACTCCTGACGCAGAGCATGATGGAGCAAACTGGTGAGCCACCACACAACAACAACAACCCAACTGGAAATGAACCCCCTGCCTGCGGCCTCCACAGTAAACGCCTGAAAGAGCTGGAGAATGCCGCCCTGCAGACCACTTTAATATCCCGGATGGAGACGGAATCCGGGGCGGACGCCGGGAGCTGGACGGAGCAGCAGTCCGGGGAGGACGAGCAGTCGAACGGCTTGTCCTTGAACCACCAGTCGGCCCCACCGCAGCTCAACGCGGACACCGAGGAGGAGGAAGTGGAGTCTGGTAGAAAGGAGCGGGTCGAAGAAGAAAGGACCCTGACGGACCATTTAAATAAACGACTTCTCTCCTCGTTTCTGGAGAAGCTTAACGAAAGAGACTTGGCGCTTCCCGGTGTTCAGCGCCTGGACTGTGCCGTAGCAGATGAGGACTCTAACAGGGCCGCAGATGAGTGGTGAAGCACCAGGCTGAAGAAGACGCAGCGGCAACATGGAGGTGGTTGAGGGATTCAGGACCAATGTGCACGGAAGCACAATCCCACAACATAAAAGACAGATGTTCAGTTAGATCTAACAAGTAATTCTGGAAGACGGAGTGTCTGGAAATGTGATGCTTACTTTTGTATTGTGAGAATGGGTGATAGATTAAGAAAATGCAATAAATGACCATGATGCGATATGAATTGCTTTTGTAGGCCTGTTCATTGGTTTCGGGTATCTGGCAGCCATAATGAATGGGTGGCATACGTGTGTACGTCTTAATTTTCAAGTGACATTCACTCATCTGCAGGTGTCAGTATTCACTAAAAATATACTCTCAGACATCACAATACTCACCAATTGCGGGATATAATCGCATAATTTCTTATTCCTATTTTAATAGCCTTCTGAAACCTGAGGATGATTGTTTACTTCTATATGACGCAAGAAACTTTACTATTCTATTGAAGAACCTAGGTTAAAGTTACTTCCTTCAAATCTGTTTTAAAATCAGTGATCCATTGAATGCACGCACTGATGGTCTCTGTATATATTGCCATATTTCCATCATCACAAAGATGTACAACAACTTGAAGAGAGACCAAAAATAAACAAGTGCAATATTTCAATGTCAAAATACAATTAAATGAAAACAGAAATATATTTATTTGTTAGGTGGTGGAACAGCTGCATATTTACAGTGATTTGACATATTCCTCTCTCATGTTACGTGTCAAGCATGTTACTTTTCATTTACTATTCTTGGTTTCATGTACCAAGTACAAACTGTACTTTTGATCTTATCTTAAAGTTACAACCTGCAATGTCTCAGAAAGTATGCCAAAAGCTGCAGATCCACATAAACATATAAGTCACATTATGTGACATAAGATCTGAATGATGCAGAAGTCAGTATGAAGTCAGTTGTTTAATTTAGAGTTAAATCAATATAAATATAAACGTGAATATGTCCCCTCCCTTAGGACAGCTTATTATTTATGGTTGTCACTGAACTCTTGAAACTGCTTTCTGCATCTTACTCCTTCAGACATGAGAGGATGCTGTGACATGGAATGCAGATTAGATGAAAATAGGCATTTACTCAAAAACAAATTCTAGCATTTCCAGCTCTCATGAGAGTTTCCATGTAATGCAGTTTTATTCTGACTTGATACTTATTTTATACTCCTATTTAAACATATCATTAGAAGCAGATATTGTACTTGTTACTCCATAACATTTGTCTGACAGCCTTCATTACTAGTTCCTTTCCAGATTTGACTTTTTATTCCTTACCTGCTCACTGAGAACCTCAAATGAGTTTGAATTTCTCTGATAAAGCTGGAAAATACATCATCACAATTTGACAACAGGCTGTCAGAGCAAATGAAAGGTTAAATTCTTACAGATGCAGTGATGCTGCAACCACATGATCATCTTGAGGAAATTATACATTGCATTAGTGCAGCCAGTTTAAGACAACAGGGTCACTTCCAGTGTCTTGCTCTGCAACTATCAACACACCAGTTGTTTCTGAATTTCCATTAAGAAAAGATTAACACCACTTTGGAAATAAGAGAAAAGAAAGAAGAATGTTTGGTTAAGAGTTTATATGGTGTAATAAAGTATTCCTTTCATGAACATGTAAGTACATAAGAAAATGGCACTGGGGTGGTGGGGGGAGCAGATAACATTAGCTGTTAGTCTATATCTGAAACACTGAAGGTGTCATTATTCTACAACCATCATATTGGTTAATCAATATTCAGTTCATCATAAGTTGAGGCAAAAAAACATATCTATTGCCAGTTTAAGTACATACTGCTGATAATACTCACACATTTCTGCTTAAGTTGGGATTAAACTTGTCGTGGTATTTTAACCATGTGGTATTACTTTGATTTAAGTAAATGATCTAAGTATGTGATTCACTGCTGCTCAAACCTGACAGATAAAACAACCTAAACAACAGTCAAAATGATTTATGAGCCAGTACATTCCTGACATTAACCGACAACTTCACCATTTCCCCTGGAGCATTTTGAGCATGCGTATAGTCATGTAGTCATGAGTAATGAGGAATATATTTTATTCATTGTTGTTATACAATTGTGTGTTAAGCATGTGCATGTGAAAAATACAGATTTCTTCCTTTCAACGGTGGCAACAAGCAGCAGTTGCTGGATGATGAAACAGTAGCACAGAAGAGTCAAAAAATCAGTTTAGTTCATTGAATATAGCATGGGCGTGTTTCATGGCTTATGAATTCAACTTCAGGGATACAGTCCATGTTTTCTTCTTTTGCCTCTTTTGCATTACTACAGGATTGAAGAGGGTTTTTAGAGAGAAGTGGGTTATATCATAGACAGTAACACTGCTGCCCCTTGCTTATCTTTGTGAAACAGGCTCTTACTAAACGAGTGATGACCTATGAACTTGTTACCTTTTCTTAAAAGACATATTGTGGCTGAAAATACTTCTGATATCTTTATGGTGTCTTCTGTACTTCATATTTACACAGAAAGCCATAATCACCCATTCATCAGCGTTGCACTAACAAGAGTGAAAGTCCTGCTGAAAGACGCTTTCAACATGAGACAAATTCAAATAATGTCGGAGGGTATTTGATTAGAGTTTGTATGTTCATGGGCACATTTATAAAGGTTTTTAATCACATGTAAAGGCACTTTATATCAAAAACAGTATCCCCCTTTACTCTTTATTTATGTAAAAGCAATAGGCAACATAATGGAGACACAAACTCAGAATGAAGAACAAGGGCACAAGACTTGAAATACTGATGATGCACACCCAGCCTGTCACATGTCCATTAGATAGCAATGCCCACCAAAATGAATGTCCTGATGAAAGAGGCTTTCAAGATTAGAGGATTTCAAATAGCACCTGAGGGTATTTGATTAGATTCTATATGTTTCTTGGCACATTTCTAAATGCCTCCAGTTGCATTTTAAGAAAAAAAAATATTTTTTAAACTTTCCTGCTTTTGTTTTACCTAAATGAAGCTATGGGGAAGACTTGTAACCTACAAAGACATAAAAAAACTCCAACAGAAAAAAACTGAGTGAGAAAAATAAAATTTAGCGGTTACTACATAGGAGAGGATGATGATGATGATAGGATAAAAAAGTTAAACTCTGAGTGGTGATTTAATATCCCCAATATCTGTTAGTTCTTCTTTCTCATTTGCAACTTCTTAATGCAGGTCCCTTAGAGGCACAAGCTGTGGTATATCTCTCACTTCTTCTCCCTAAAAGAAAGACAAAGACTGTGGTTTTAAAACAAAAACAAAAAATAAAATCTCATTTCAATCATAGAGTGGTCATCAACAGTGGGACTCTTCAAACAGTGACTTTGTGTGAATGTTGTTAAGCAATGATCAGAGATAAAGATGTATTCATTAATTTCTTTACCTGGTTGTTCCTATTCAAGCTTGCATGTGTATCCCAGCCTGCATTGTGCAGAAGGCAGGGAAACATCCTGGACATTGTTCCAGTCTTAAAAGAAAACACACTGTGGTGACCCTTCCTTATACAAGCAGTGTCGTGTCAGAGTCTAAGGGTAGAGTCTAAGTATAGTATATAAGGCTGGACTGCATATACTATGGGGGTCAATAGGGAAAATATAAATCATTTCCTGTTTTCATTGACATGTTTGTTTCATCCCTCCAACCTTTACACAAGTAAAAAAAGCTTGTAATATGATACTTACTCTGCGCTCTGATGGGACCTCTACTTGCTTTTTGTTTAGATCCCACCATAACAAACCCTCTTTAATATGACTCCTCTTTGTTGGCCCTGTGTATGTAGACAGACAGAGTTGAATTGCTCCTCTCTGACACAGTCTTGTAAAAATGTAACATTACAAACTTTTATTGCACGGCAATATTGTTGGTTGGTGTATTTTAAATACTGGCAAATCAGTGTAGTTTATTGGCTTGAATGAAAACAGCAGCTCTGAATAAAGTGTCATCTACTGTCAGCAGTTTTCACTTGTGTCTCCAGTCTTCTTTCCTTCTTACCTGTCGCATAGCTCACTATCAGCCCAACTAGCACGACTGAACTAGTTGCCATGGCGCCGAAGTAGAGGTAGGACATGGAGTAGAAGTTATGCAGGCCCCTAGTTTTGGAAAAGAGAGGGTTCATTATAACGCTTTTTCAATTTTATTGTTGTAACGTATCTAGTTGTGCATTAGGACTTGTGGTCTTTATTTTATTTGACATTATCTGTCTTTACAGCTAAATTTCGTACTTCTCTGCACTACACAACACCATATCAAACTGATTCATTCATTTTTTTTTATATAGATTTGTGTTTGTTTGAGTTCAAATACATTGTTATTTTCAGTACTGACTCCCATCTTTAACCCATGTAAACCATATTTGGGAAAAAAGCAGGCTTTGCTGAACTCACCCCTGGTCATTGGGGCGAAGTGGGGTGGAGATGGAATGTTGGTCCTCGGTGGGGCTGCTGTTCAGGGTGACGTTGCTGGCTGCGCATTCGTCTGCATAGCTTGGCAGGACACCCATGGTCTTCTCATTGGGCGGGTAAAGAGTTGACCCAACAGCCAGCCACAGAGAGACACAGAAGCCCACTAGTATGCCTGAAAACGCCCCCTGACAGACCAAGTACAACTTTTAACAGAAGACAGTGTGACATATCTGTTGGTCTTTGTCAGTCAAGTTCTTTGAGATCAGCCTTGTGTGCTGCACTGTCAGAAAATGAAAAATCTTAGCTCTGAAAACACTGCAAAGAAACGTTTAAAGAGAGTATTTAAACGAGTATTGAAACAAAATGAGACATTTCACATTTGGGAAACATCCAGTTTTTTATATTGATAAGCTCTTTATATTTATATAAGATCAACTTTCTATCAAAGTCCAAATAAAAACATAAAACATGGTACATAAATGTTGGTGGTGGGGGTGTGTTATAGCTGGCCCCAGCCCTAATAGTTAATGTCTAAAGGAGGTGGTAAGTTACTGATTGTAAAAGGTCTTGTTCGGCTTGAGACAGTGACCTTCTTGAGTCAGGAAATTACATAATGATATTAACAGTGAAGACAACAATGGAAATCCACCAATATTGCTTGTTTATGTTGCTTCCAAAATAAAAGTGATTAAAATCATCTTGCTCTGGGGATTTGATTACAGGTGTGAGTGAGGGCTGGAGAGGGGAGCGCTCCTGTTTGATGTTTTTGGTGGACAGAAATCATAGCCTAGTATTTTTTTGAAGCTCAGCTATAGCTGCATGTTTCTGTAGTGTGGCAAACAAAATGTCACAGAAAGCTTCAGATTTTATCAGCTGACTTTGTTATAAAAGGACACACTGAAACTTCCTTTAAGACATTTCTGTTCAAGTTTGGAGTGAGCACACAAAAACTGTGGCGCTGATGTTGTTAGCCAAAGTTACTGTGATGACCTGGCATCAATGCTAACTTTATGTCCATTATGAAAACTTAGTAAGTGTTGTCCTCAGTAACAGAATCAAGAAACAGTGTAAAACACAGAACAAATTAAGCATCTCACCAGCCTGTTTGTTGCTGGGACAAACATCCCTAAGATGAAGACGCCCAGTAAAGGACCGCTGACCACACCCATGACAGTGAACGAGCCCTGAAGAGAGAAGGCAACAATAAACACACCAGTGAGACTTTATTACAGAATACAAAGGAAATCTTATGCTGAAGTTCAGTCTGAACCACTGCTCATTCGCCTAGCGGTCAGAAAATTTGACACACTTAACCAAAGAGGCGCTTGAGTGTCAGCTTTGAATATATCTTGCTTTGACTCAGACAGTATGTGCTTTTGTAGTCATACAGCTTGTCTTTATCTATTATGATTGTAACATTCCATTTTGAATAATAGTAAAAAGTAAAATGGTTTGTATGATACTATGACACAATTTTTATATGACATGGAAACATTTTATTATTTATTTTAAAATGTTTAATTTCACAAACGACTGGAGCTTGCGTGGTTGATTAAATATTATGTATTATAGTAATATTTTGATATTATACCTGAAGCACTCCCCAGTCCAGGAAGGAGGAGACAGCAGCTACTGTAATACAGCTGACTCCGTACAGCAGTGCTTAGAGAAAAAAGAGAATTAAAGCTAAAATAATAAGTGCAAATGCTACTGTTTATATTTAAACAGGAAGCTGTATCATCTACTGCTGAGTCAATAATGATGATTATGTATAATGTACAGTTGTTGCCAGTGTTTCTGCCTTATATCATGATTGTGTTTTGATTTTTGAAAAAGTGGTTTAAGGAGTGCATACAAGAGTAAAATAACACAATTAAAGGGAGAATCAACCTACACAGTCCTTTGGAAACCAGGATGAGTTTCTTCTGGGTCATGTGGAGCAGATAAGGTAGCAGCAGATCCTCCATCGTTACTGCTGCCATTGCATTGATACTGGTGGAGGCTGTGCTGTGGAATAGCATGTGACCAGTTATTCTACCTCATCAGATACACCATTTTCACACAGTATTAATATATATTTTTCTTTCTTCAGCTGATTCTGTGGATATCAAAGCCTCTATGGAAAGCCGAGTGCTCAAATGTGTGCTAAAGTATGTAACCATCTTTAATCTCTACACAAAGTCTTACATTAAAAGGTGTAAAGAAAGCATATTTATCTTAGTATGCCCACTGTAAATGTTTTTGACATTACTGGATTTCCTTACGCATTAATGCATGAGTAATATGTTACTGTTGTAGCTGCTTAAGGTGCAGCTGGTCTTCAGGGGGTCACCAGCCTAAGGGCCAGGCCTCTACACATAAATAATGGGACAGAAATGAAGAAAAAATAATAACCGTACATACATTTGGTTTCAAATTTCATTTTATTCATTCTGGACCCTGTACGTTTGCTTTTTTGTAAAGTATGGGCTAAATTTACTTTACTGAATCTCAAACTGTTATTCAAATTAAACCGTGTTTAAAGGGGAGATTTTTCTTTTTAAAGCTCATAGATATCTGAACCCTGACAACTGGCCCAACCAGACGCTGTATTTAATATTAACATAAAGAGTAACTTGTGCAGGACGTAAATACAATCAATAGTTAGGTCATTTCACCACCAGTTCAATGCAATTTTAGGGGAAACCTAAAGTTTATAAGTTTAGTAAAACCAAATTTAAAATTGAATTACCTCAGAGTCCCACTGTATGCACAGGCAAGGAAAAGACCCGGAAAACCAGGGTGATTTCTGAATATGTCCAACACAAAGTACGGCATATACTTCATCGGATGAGAGCGAGAGGGAGGGGGGAGGATAGTGAAAAATGCAAATATATTTAATAATTTTTTTTCAACATCAAATAGAATGAATTCATTGTTCATTTTGTAAATTCATACTTTCTCTTGAGCCAGCAACAAATAAAAGGTGACTTTTTTAACCTGTTTACTATCTATTAAATACACTTCAGATTTCAGCATGTTTGACCGTGGTCACATCAAAGCACTAGTGTGGTCAACAGCTAAAGTCAACATTTGAGGTGTAAAGTAACACATTCATACACCATAACTTCAAATGATGCATGATGGATTGAGTATTTGGCAAATAATCAAGGTACATTTGTTCTCTCAGTCTGAACACAGTGACACATGCACATTGGAGTGAACTAACAGAGTGTAGAGTACCAGATCAGGGGCGGAAATCTTCCCAGACTTCAGCGGATCACAGTTGATATAATAAGCAAACATGACGATGCCGCAGGTTGCTGCACTGCTCACAATTAGGCACAGACCTACTTGATTCACAAACAGTGCCCTGCAATCAAAAGCAAACATCATTATGGTGGCACAGGCGTGGTGGTGGGTTTCCTCATTTCCACTTTACAGTAACTCACCATGGTAATGGAAAAATACAACTTCAGATTTGAGACAAAACTATAAATTATAATTATAAATCATCATTAAAACTCAGAGGGCTATTGTGACCTTTCAATGTAATTTGTGAGATGTTATTGAAGCTTTGCATATAAATTAGAAGTTTGACAGGCAACAAGAGTTTTCTTCCCCAAAGTGTTAATGAATTAATAAAGTCATTCATTTAAGAAATCACATTTACTCCAACCATGAAAAATCCTACAGGTGGATGTCATCATGAAATTGTGAGAAAAGATAAGAGAGAATATTAGATGTCTGATAAATCATTGCAGAGCAACAGTGTCTGCTTACGTTAAAGGTCTGGTAAATGTAACCTTTGACTGACCTACCAGACAAGGAACAAAACTTGAAAAAAAATAATGTTAACCTAAAACAAACAACATGCTGATATGTGGATACCTGAGTAAATAATGAAACTGTGCTCTTAGATCTATACACATTGGCAAGGAAAATAATGTGGCTTTTGCTGATGTAAGCAGTTGGTGTCTTGGTGTTTAGATGTGGGTCACAGTTTATAGTCTTTTGGTCTCCTGCCAAATGCTATACCTACCAAACTAAAAGACTTTACACTGCAGCTTCAAGTGTCCTATTTTGAGTTTTTAACTATTATGAATATGTCAGCATGTCATGATGTCAGATGAATACTCCCCTGAAACAGTTGTCATAACCTAACATTGTTTGCATAGCAGATCCTGCTGTTGTAATGGCTGTTACGTGTCATTCCATGTCTCGTAATTTTGCGTGTGTTTTAACCAGGTGGTATGTCTCCTTATGTTTCAAGTTGGTTGTAAATGGTATGAAAGTCCACTTGTGAAGACATCAAAATCTGAAGACATAATAATGAATATGCAGTGCAATAGTGTGCTGTTATGCTATTGAATTCACACAGCTGTGGATTGTATCTCACAGGAGAATAGCTGCATTGCAATGCATAACATTCATTAAACAAGAGCCTACAGCCATGCCACCTGTCAGACTGCACTTTAAAAACATAAAGTTGGTATTTAAAAAACTTATTAAAATTTCAATTAAAAATGAAATAAAATATTTCAAAATGTCTCTACAGAAACCTGTAGTTGCAGGTGACCTTCAACAACCTATAAACCTTTTTTATTAGTGAAAGCTTTTAAACACCTTATACCGTAATCTTCCAGTGCTAAAATGCCAAAGAAAGGTTAAGCAGGACTCCACTCACCACTGGGCCTCTCTTTCTGTTCTGCAGGAGATGTAGCGCTGGACTTGAGCTTGGTTTACTCCATACATGGACAACCAAACCAGTGCACCCCCAACAGCAAGGCTCCAGAAGGTATAGCGTTTCCGCGGGTCAACGTCAAAGCTGTCATAAACATGTATCATAAAGACGAATCAGTGACACTCCACTCTTTCACACTTGAGAGGCTGTTTTCATTATAGTGTTTACATAGAGAGTTTGGAAATCAAGTCCAGGTTTCAGTGCATTTGCAGACGAAAAAGAGTTTCTAACAACATCTAATGGAAGCAATGACCATCTCTGGACATGATTTCTCCCCATGAACAACCTGAAGTTGCACGACTACAGTACTGAGATCCTCTGATGACAACTGAGCAAAACATATTCCACTAAGGAGTTACATGGGAGATGCGGTTGAAAGCTCAGGAAAAAGCTGGTAAGTGGACCTTGAGTTAAGATCATCTGATTCTTGCACTACATAACTTGGGTTGTTGGGCACAGTCTCGCATGAGTGAGAGGTAGCCGCATGTAGCTGCATTTAGCAATTTAGCTCAGTTAGCAGTACTAACTGACTCTGCCTGGACTTTCTTTGTCATAGAATGGAAAAAGTCAACAAATACCAGTCGCAACCAGTGGCAAGTATGTTTCTCTCAGTTAGTGTGATCTTTTCGTTCAGCCTGAAATAGCCTTAAATTTATGCATCATCATCAAAAGTTAGCAAAAGGCGGTATTACTGTGAAGAAAGATTTCAGGGTTTTCTCATTTTGCAAATCGTTCTTGTTGTGCAATATGGTTTTATGTAGACATATATGCTTGTAAATATGGCAAAAACGTCTTACTTATTAAAATTAATACGTGATCCATTGTTGGCAATCTCCAGTACCAGTGCAGGACCACCAACCAGGACTGTGCCGTGGATAAAAATGGCCACAAAGCCGGACAACATGACAACTATCTGGAACACGTCAGTCCAGATCACAGCTTTCATGCCGCCCTGTTACAGACAGATTATAGAAGAGACCGAGAGGAAAACACAACACACTTCATATCACATTATGGATGGTTATTAACTGTCATATAACTGTCAGAAAAGTATGCCTTTTAGATTTTTGCTCTGCAGTTTTGAACAATATGGAATTGGACTAAGCTAAAGTGGCTCAGATAAAAGGTTACTTGGCAGCAACACTTTTGAGTTGTACACACTAAGGGCTTGTCATGTTTTGTCCTGTTGTCCGACGGTGGTGGAGTGGATGGCAATTTAGACACTTTTCAACCATCCAACAAACACTTTGGATGAATTGTACTGATGTCTGGCCCTCAATCAACTCCAGGAAATAACTCCAAAACTGCAGACCAATATATATATTTCTGTAAGCACATAACAATACACAATACACAGTAACTGGTCAAAGTGCTGTGTTGGTTTGAAAAGCTGGAAAAAACATTTTATTTACCAGTGTGGTGTACAGGGTGCAAATGATCCCAGTGGAAAACAGGGACACCCACATGTTGAGTCCAGTCGCTGAAATGAAAAGGAATATGAAATATCACTTAATTTTAACACCTTATTTTTAAACAAGAGAATGATGCAAGTAGCAGTATTCACTACACTCTGAATGGTTTATATTTCAAAATGCATGATGCAGTTCCTTAAAACCTGTTGGCATTGATACCTTCAAGATACTCACCTTTTAGATTAAGCATTAATGAGGTTAAGCTTTGGACTGGCGGTTTGCTAATCAAATATAGTAGTATAGTGTGAAAGTCAGATATATACTATGTTGCTAAATGGATAACAGAGGGCAAACTTCAGCATATTTTAGATTTTTTTTAGGTGTGTTCTTTTGTGAAATTGACTTTATATGCATTATTATCATTATTCCTCGGCAGCACAGACACCTTGAGTGTGTCGGAAAAAGTTTATCTGCACGCACTCAAACACACTGTGTGTTGAGAGGATTATTTATGCAATGTTTGAATAAAAAAAAAGACTAACGCAAACATAGAACATGTTTGATGACACTGACAATATCATCAAACATGGTAATATTGAACTCATGATCGACTGCTGTCCTGAAACATCATGTTTTTATCACCTGCTTTTCCATCCACTACCTACATGTGTCATTCTTAGCATGGGTTTACATACAGTTTTCACTGTTTTCTATCAATTCTTTAATAGAATAAATACTTCTGTCTCGCGCTTTTCTCCAGCATTCACATCACACATTCCTTTTACCTGCAGTAAACAGTAAAGTCAATTATTCAACTTTCTCTAATCCACGGAAAGGAATAGTTCTAAAGCAAGAATGTGTTACCATGAATACTCAGATGATACACAGGTTTTCATTTCCTCTATCCAGCTCTTCTCACCTTTGTCAGCTGTTGGTGTAAAAATGCGGGAACTCTCTAACCACAAACACTCATATGTGCTGCTAAATGTGTGTATTAACGGAGAAAGTCATGTACGTTTGTGTGTGATGGACCAAATATTAAACAACTGCAAGAATTACAACCAAAATGGAGAATGAATGAGATTATTTCATTATTGCATACAGTAAAAGGGCCATTAGGTGATCTCTCCTACCTTGGTTGAGGATCAAAGCAGGTGCGTAGATTACAATTCCTGTGTAAAGCAGCTGAGAACAAGGAACAACAGCGACAATAACTGGGTTAAGTGAGTTTTATAGGGTGTGCTTGGTTTGTGCAAATTAAAGAACTTGCTTGCCTGGAGTTGACTTGGCCAGCGCAAATATTTGCATGATGAGAATGTGAGAATGTGACATTAGCTGAATACAATTCTCTTCTACAATGCAGAGAATCTGAGAACACAGTGGTGCCTGTCTTACCGTCGCCACAAGAAACTGGATACTCCCCAACAGCTGCATCCCTCTGCCAAATCTCATCTTCAGGTACTGTGACAGGCAGACGACTGGAGTTATAACACGGCAGAGTATCACTGCATGCATCCCTCATCCATCCTCACCTCTTATATTCATCATGTTTAATGACCCACAGGTGCATCTCAACATTGTGTCAGAGAAATCCTGCACTTGGTGTGGTTAGAAATACTTGCACTTACAGGTATTTCGAAGCTCAACACACACTTACTATGTGTTGAGTTTGTTTAAACTCTCAGATAAAACCTGTTTTCCAGCCCACTAATCCACTACTATCAAAACACTCTTGTTACTTTGATAAATTTTCTAGAATATACAATTTCTAAGCAGGACAAATTTTTTTCAAACAGCTTACAGTGAAATATATATTCAACTGGGGTTATAAGAGGGAGCTCATTATTATACCTGATTGGTGCTTGTAATGCCTAGTCTAAAAAAAACTGGCAGAAAGAGATAAGCTGTCAGCAGGGAGTTGATGCTTTGCCCGAGACACATGTAGAGGAATTTAAAGCCGTAGCGCAAAGCCTCAGAAGGAACACCTAGGACCTGGACGGCTGACATAAAACTGGCACACAGCGACAGCCCAACAGGAACTGCTGGCATGCTCCGACCCCCGGTGAAGAAGTCATCGGCTCTGGCATCTCTCGGGCTCTTCTTCAGGGCCTGGAAGAGTCCGATAGCCACAGAAACCAACAACATGGCAGCAAACACTGCGTAGTCAGCAAGGCCAAAACCTGACGTGGATGGTTCACTGGCAGGCAGCTCCTCCATTATGTTTACTTTGATGTTCTTGTAGTTTGGTGGATGCAGATGTTTGGTGGATCTGTCAGAGTGAATTTAAAGTCGATAAGTATCCATACAACAATTGATGGCAACAAATTGCACTTACGCCATCTATTCTGGCTGATGGCTGTAGGATTTCTACATCTCAAATGTGCTAACTGGCCACAGCCAGCTAGTTGAAGGTCGAAAGCAAATGGTAGTGAAGTATCATCGGATTTTAATATTTATGCTGATTTTTCAAAGCTAAAATGGTGACGAATGATGTTTAATATTTGTTTTTTTATATTAAGATATTGATATTGATATTGATGATATTTTTCCAACTAATTCTGCAAGTCTGGCTATTCAAGTTCACACCGAATAAAAGTCCGTACACTGCACAGCTAAAGTTACCGTGTGATATTTTCTTGTTTGGAAAGGTAAAGTTCAGTTTTTCTCTCCAAAAACATTAAGTGTATTCTATTAAGTCTGTTAAGTATGTTGAGGTTTAAAGCCACATTTGCAAGTTTGCGGTCCTCTCCGTCACTGCCTTTGCTGGTATGCTGTCATTTGTCTGTCACTGACAGTAACTGTTCAACAGCTGATCACTAGAATAGTGCAAAGCCAATGGGAGGAATGTATACTTTGTTACTGTCCAGTGTTTTCAGACCAAACAGTTCTAGGGACTCTTTCAGCGCAACCACCCACTGGTGAGCTCCCCACGTATGTAACGTAGAGAAACGTCACTTCTCACGACATACAACAACAATAAGCCCATATGTCACTGTCTATCTGTTTGTTTGTGTATTTTGTTCCATTTCTATGACTCATTGTATTATAGAGTTTATAAAAAAGGCAATTGCTGGTGCTGCATTGGTTCATGTGTTTGACCAATTGACATTCTGGACAAATTACTATTCACTTATGCCACTCAGTGTTCCTCTGAGAGTACCTACTCTGATGTAGGTGCTAAAAAAGTCCCTTAAAATGGCTTTTTAAGAACTATGATCATTCTCAGTTCTTGCAAACCAGACACAATAAAAATCATGGTGGGGCCTCCAGTTTTCTGGGATTATGAAAATGCTCCTCTGGTCTGAAGTAACCATGTATAATCATAACTTAATGTCAAACGCCTTATAAGTTAGGTCTGTGTAAAGTTTCTGATTTAAATAATCAGAACAACAGTTTTTTTCCCTTCTGGTAATAATTTATAAATTTGAGTCAGAGCAGTTTTCAGATGATTAAAAAAAAAAATTTGATTTAACCTTAAATACTACAATACCTAAACGTTTCCCCTGGTCGAAACCTGGTTGAAAAAATTCAGACTGGAGAAGGTGGGATCATGATATATTTGGTGAAGTGTAAATAAAAGTTTATTTTGATATTAAGGCTGCAGAAGTTTGCTCATTTGCAGCTTAAATGTGCTCACAGACAGTTTTTAATTTTTTTAGAGTTGCAGTAAAACAGTAAAACATTCTGAATAGTGCGCATGACTCTTTGAATGTTAGTGCTGCTGATGATAAATGACATTTTCTTTACGAATCATAATTGAATTAAAAGGTCAGAAGACTCACCACTGGCTGTTGCACATTTGGTCCAGTCTTTCTGGTCAGTCTTTGCAGTTCTCAGCAGCTCCTCCGCAGCTCCTCCGCTTCCATCCACCTTTTTAACGCGGCGCGCGGGAGGGGGGCGTGAGCGTTAGGCACACCGTTAAAACTCCACCACCCCCTCCAGAAAAAAAAAAGAAAATACACTCAGGTGAGTGTGGAGAGTGAGACAGTCGTACTTTTACAGTGAATGACCATTAACAAACGGATCGTCGAGTGGCTGTTCAGGAATGCAGGGACCTGCTGGAGAAGGACTTTTTTGCAGCGCATGACCCCTGTGTGTGCGGATTAAATGGTTGCAGATGTAGAGCTGTAGTGGTGGACGTGGATAGGAGTGATTCCGTAATAACATTGTTGTGTGTATGTTAGATAAGAGTCTATTATCTTCTCACTACACCACTACAGAAGGGCTGCAAGTACATTTTATCATTATGAATTAAAATAAATCTTAAAGTCAAACAATGGGACTTTTGTAGTAATGGTGTGCATTTAATGCCCTGATTTAATCAGCCTTAGAGGTAAAACTGTCTCTCTGGGTTAATAAATTAAGGACACCTTTCACCTTAGTATGAAAACTAAGATCCATTCTACATAAAAATGTGGTTAGTCATTATTGTGAATTCTGAAATTGAGATTGTTGTCCTTATTAAACCTTTCCGGGGAGCTCCTGAAAATTCTTCTGCAATGTATTAAAAAATCTTCTTCACAAACTTCTTAGCAAGCAGTAGACGTCATTTCAAAGTGAGTTTGTCCATTGTTTTATGAAGAAGATTTATGATGGTGTGGCTTTTCTAAGTAATAATCAACAGACTGACAGGCAGATGTGCAAGCAATCTGATAAAGGAAAGAACAACAGACACAAAAAGAAGCATAACTTGTATGATAACAGGCTCCACCCCCTTCATAATTATAATTTTCTAAAATTGAGCTAAAGTGTTCCATCATGGCTGTGAGGTCAAGTCTGAATAAAACCATGCAAGACTAAAAAAGTGAGTATATCTGCTCCACTTGATACTGAGGAAGACTCATTGTCTTGTGATATGGACAGTATAGCACTTATTAAGCACTTCAGTTTGGACAGTTTTATGACACCATCCCCTGGTCTGGGCAACACACTAGAGAGCATCTTCTGGACTTAAACACCACAGCTGAGCTCAAGAAGCAAAACCAAAGACTATTTCATGTTCAAATGCTAGCACATACATCCGAGAGTTACTGCTGATAGAGGAGCAAGTATAAAACCAATAACATTTAAGAAATCAGAGACAGGGGGCTGCAGTGAAGAATCTTTTCATGCACGTGAAGCTAAATGATGATTACAAAGAACAGTCTGAGCAATCTCTGTAGGAATAAAGACATTCATTAGCAGCCCTCCTCCATCTGTTAGTCATGGAAAAACAAATTCAGTGGGAAGTTTAACATGTGCAGGTGAACTTTCGACAACCTGTTCCTTCCACAGTTTAGATTTCATTGACAACATCATGATTTGGAAGCAGAGACAAGTCTATGAAACAAATGGATTTCATTTCGACAGAGCCGATATAAAGATGCTCACCTATCCATTCGACATTTCGATACAAAGATGTTGATACAAAGAATGACACTTTCCTCCTCCCTCCACCTAGTTCCCACTCAGCAACCCATGATGCCAATGATGTTGCCACCTTGCCCTTTTTCGTCCATCCCCTCCCTTGGCCTAACTGAGCATAAGGAGAGGCATGCCAGCATGGCTTAAACAAAGCACCACAAGGCTGGCCAGCCCCTCCAGACAAACAAAGATTTTGTACACAGACTCACTATTTCTAATTGCTGAAAATCTGTAAGAAATGTGCTAACGTCAGCAACCTGTGCTTTAGCTTGGTCATATCTTGCCAAGCCGCAGATTAAAAGCTTACTACTCGCTGCATAAAGTTAAGCACCAATTCAACTGAACCCCTTAAAATTAGCAAAGTCAAAGACAAACCAAAAGCCCTGGGGAAAAATTGCATATACCCATGAAATAAGCTGGGTGATAGAAAGAAAGAAGAAGGACAGCCTCTCAAACTTAATCATAAATAACAAGACTAGTCCTGATTTATCTTTAAAAGTTGAATGCTTTCTTTGTTTTCTCATCATTTAAAATAAAATGTAAAGATAAAATGTAAACATGTTAAAATATCTACAAAAAACTGAATCTTTTTTCTGTCTTGATGCCAAATGGCTCAGCAGAATAGTTATCTATTGTCATAAGTTAAGATAAGTTAAGATAAAGATAAGATAATCTTATCTTATCTTATTGTGCTGGCATATTACTTGCACCCTTGACCCTATGTCTAGCAGCTTTCTTAAGATGGTCTTTGTCAGCTCGTTGCAATGAAGTAAAAGTCTGAAGTCTGAGACCACTGTCCCGTTCACTTGAACAAGAAAACAGACAATGGTCCCAGCACTAGTGGCAGTTGCTTGTTAAGCTTATTACTTTATGCCCATGGTAATAACTGAAAGCAACTTATGTGAGTGTATCAACAGTTTGATCGGCTCTGCACATTGTTTTGCGGCAGCTGGACAGTCAGGGAACACTCTGTAAAGAGTATTTAGGTCGAGTGGGTTGACAATTAATCAGCTGAAACCTTTGTATCGCCCAGCAGCAAAGTTTACAAGACTTTGCCAAATTCTAAGATTTGTGGCAATCTTATATAGATAAACTGCTACATACAGGCTACTACAAAAATTTACAAAATGTTGATTCCCAGCCTGCCAACATCCAAATTGCTGACCTCCTGCCTTTATGTTTCCAGCCAGCTAGCTACCAGCATGCTGGCCTTCAGCCTGCTTCTCAGCCTGCTCATCAGTTGATTAGGCTAAGGTTCATGAGCCTATAGTTTTCCAGTCCGGAGCTAGCTAGACTCCTTCTTGTTGTCCTGAGCTGGCTAGCCCACTTCCTGGTAGTCCTTGTCCTGTATTACCTGAAACCCAGTAGCTTTCCATGCAACAGCAACAGTGAGCCCTTGAAGGGACTCGCCTTCCCATTTTCCTGGTGTCCCATGATGGCCACAGAAGAACACTCCTGTTCCACTGCTTTTCAGTTTCCAAGTCACTTATCTCTCACTCATTTGCTTAAGTATTTGTTAGCTTGTGTTGTGTTGTGCTGGTTTTGACCCTTACCTGGCTCACCTTTCTGATAAGCCTTTATGCATGTTTATGCACCATTGAAGTCCATCTGCTCTGCTTCAGTCATGTGCATTCCATACCTGTCTCTTGAAGTCTTGTTCATCCTGCAACAGCAGTGATATCAGCATGTTAACATTGTCACTGTCTGTAAGTTAGCATTCAGCTTAAAGCACCATTGTGCTTAAGTGTAGTCTTACATGGTTGTAGGCTCCTTGTCCAGTTTAAATGTTGTTGGGATATATTGATACATTGCTTATGTGCAGAGAAGTTGGTGTGCAAATGCTTGGAATTCTTAATCACAGCAGACATGAGAGCCACACTGCTTACACGCTTAGAGTAGCAAATCGCATGGGAAAAGAATGTCGACAGGGACAGAGACATCAGAATGATGAGGTAATGTACTGCAGGCGTCAAGAACAACTCCATTAATGGTATAACCTACAGCTGCGGCCTTCTGAGATAGTTACTGTCTGTTCGGGCGAAAGGCCACCAAGAATGCAGACGATAGGTTTGGGTGTGGGTGTGTGTGGTGTTGTATTCTTTTTTCTACACAGAAAACAGGAGCTATCAACGGCTGACGCCGATCACGAGAGCGGAGTCAGACTACACGAGAAGGACACCGGCACGAAGGACACCTGCAAGAAGGGGTGTCCAGCCATGCAGCCAATGAGAAACGATTACACGCACATTCCTCCTCTGTGTAACAGTAATATAAACACGGACCAGGGCAAGATAGAGCATCAGACTTCGTGAACTGATGCTGTGACTGTATGTCTGTCAGGGAAACATAGTCTGGTCCGGAGCTCTGTAAACGACCTTTTTTCTTATGCACTTTTTGCTGTTAGAAGACAAATAAAATACTTTAACTTTTAAGAGACTCCTGCATCCTTCATCAAACGAACACACGAGTTCAGGGTAGAGAACTCAACAATGTTCATGCTAAATATCTTTTAAAACAACCAGATTTTTCAAAGTCCCCCTAAATATGGTGCTCCCATGCTGCACTCTCATCAATGATCTCTATCTGTGCCAGAAATTAAGCCACTGGCTGGATTTTGACTTAACACTGATCCTTTGAATAATACTGAGATTTAAGACAGAGACTGAGGTAAAATGGTTCAAACTGCAAAAGAAGTTGGGCCTATATGTGTGGCTTGGGCATTTCTTGAATATGTTTATCAAAACTATGATTTCATATCTATCTTGAAACCATACAAAGACAGAAAATAGGAACGTAAGCAAGAGGAACAAGGTAAATAAACAATTGTTAGACAAAAAGCCATTATTGCAAAGATTAGGAGAAAAATAAAGGAACATGTAATCCAAACATTAAAATGTTTGAAGTTCAGATTAAATGGTTTTCTAGCAGTTCTAACAGGAAACTGCTTAAACCCTCACTGCTGAACAGAGAAACCACAGTTGTCAGCTGGTTCCTTTTCCTGTAAAGTGCAATGAGTTTCTGTCTGAGTATTCTGCACAGAACTGCATTTGTTTTCATGTGGCTCTGCTTGCTATAGTATTTTAATATAACTTATACCTCCCCTATTTCCGTATTCCCCCCTCTGGCTTTACTACATGGACAAGAAAGATGTGCATGTGTTTTGCATGCTAATTTTTCCCCATGAAGATGCCAATTAAATCTTTGCAGGTAATGAATGTTTTAAAAAAAAAATACTGTGGAGTACACTTTTTATATTCTCTTTATACATTGAGACAGGTTTTAGGATTGAAAGTTATTTCCTGTGTGTGAAGTCGGAGGAAAGGTCAAAGGGTCAAGGCTTTGCAAGTTCCATGGGAATCATCAAATAAGATGAAAATATATGAATATGATGCATGAATTATTATCTTGTGTATATATTTGCTATTTTCACATGATGGTAGCGGTAAAAGAAAACAAATATTGAACATTAAAAGAGTTCAACCTCTGGGCAGATTAAATGTTGCTCAGTACTTTTCATGGCAGGACTGAAAAAAATGCCTTTATTCAGATCTGAAGGAACTAAATTTAACAAATTTGGAGCATCTTTCACATCACATTTCAAGTTAATTTTTATTAGGTGAAGCTGTATTTTCTCAAAGTGGATGTGTAGCATGTGTAAACACCAGCACAATATACAGTATATCCTGATATTTAGAGTTGAATTATTCTGAGAGGTGAAGTATGTTGCTTCTCAGTGTCTGCATCAGTTTGACAAAGATGAAAAGAAACTGTCGATTGTGTCACATCTGCTCATCTGAATCAGGAAATTGTATTGAACTTCCTGTCTACAGACACACACACACACATAGAGCGTAAATGTAAATGTCAAAGAAGAAAGCCCTGGTTTACAGGAACAAATGGTCGCAATGAGCCCTTCTGCCGTACAAATCTAAAGGTAGTACTCAAAACCCTCCAATAACATATAATATTCAACTTTAACTCTAAAATCTGTAAGTAGAAAGCTGTTGTGCTATGTAAATGTGAGAGATTCATTTTATAGCAACAAGATCAACAATACAGGGTTGAGAATGTGCTTGTTCTTTGTTTTACTTTCGTCTTTAGCTACTTTTCTGTTCTGCTACTGCAGCTCAAGATTGGATGTGAGCCAGCTATTGAGTAAAGGGTTTGCTGTAAACCATAACAACTTATAATTATATGTCTTACTTAAAAAATTGTTTGTTAGTGATTATTTGCTGGGAAAAGAGTATTTTAAAATGCATTTAGGAAATGTGAAACAGCGTTATGTATTATTACATGGTGTTAACTCTTTCACATACTGTGTTCCTGATTCAGCTACAACAGAACACGTTGAGCAATTTTGTCTGATCTAATGGGAAAACCCGCAAATCTACATTCGACATTTTAGAACATCGTTCATAGTCGTGGTGGGAGTTCTCCTCACAAACCTTACTATACACAATTCTGTCCTTGACAAGGCTTCATACTTGTAATTTGTACTTTTCATTTCACTACATTTTACTGCTATCGTTACAAGATACTTTTCAGATTGAGATTCAGTGAGTAAAACATCCATTTATAATTTATACATTGTTACTTTTCAGTTAAGTAAAATATCTCAACACTTTCACCATTACATCATTTGGATATGGCATTCTGTTTGTCTATTAAAAGTTTGCTTTCCCTCGACAGACAGACAAAATTAATAACATTGTTTAAAAACAACTAACTAATGGTTACTGTGGCTATATAAAGGACTAGGCACACTTGTCTATCTGCAGAATTATAACTGTAATTTTAAAGCAAACTTTCTCTTCAAGAGTCTTTTCAGACTCTACTCTACTCTATTCTACTATAATTAACTTGAAGCCAACTGACCAGCCACAGCAAGGAGCTGCAAAACTCACACATCATGTTTCTAAAAGATTGTCTGCCTTCATTGTCATGACGTCATGAGTAAGACAAGGAATATTTGAATCCTTGAGCACTTGTTGGGTGCTAATGCATTTACATTTCCCTTTGTTTTAATAGCAGTTTCACGGTGTAACCACCATGTGATGACAGAGATCATTGTATTAAATTTTGAATTTAACTTTAAGAAAAATCTGCTTATCTTCCTGAACCTTTATTATTTTTCCTTTTTAAAAAAATAGCTTTAATCATTTCAATTGAGTGCACAGCATAAAAAAGAGGTAGACAAATTTTCAAGATAACTAAACAATGTCTTTTATTTATGAAACCACTGTCATCCTGTTCTAAGCATCAGTTTTCTATTATAGTGGTCTAAAAATGTTTAAATAATTAAATAACCAAAGTCTGATGGTCCTCAGAAGAACCCATGGATCTCAGTGAGGAGGAGTCGGCCCCTCTGGTAATCAGAGACCGGGGAGGAAGCCAGAGGTCCACTTCTAGCAACAGTCCCAGTTTACAAGTACATCTCTATTTCTTCCCGACCACAAAGGACACAACAACAATACATATTTCATCTGGCCAAATCTCAGCCGAAAGTGTTTGCATCCAAGCAGGCAAAACATGTGGTAAGTTTTCATTGGCCAGTCATGAGTCTGACTGAAGGCTCCTCGTAAAATAAACTGCACCATAAAACATACAGTATGTTGTGCTCAAATATTCAGCATTTATCCTGTGAATTTGTGACTATTTTCAGTATGCAAATGACCAGTTATTCAATGACCTGGTCCATTATTCTTTGATCTCTTCTTCAGGAATCTTACCAGTGTACCAAAGTCTTTTTGGTTTGGCATCTGCTGATCTCTCATTTTGGTATCCTCCATCACACATGTTCAACACAGAAGAAAACTTACAAGTGCACTTCAGAGTCAGGTAGGTGAAAAATAACTGAAGAATGTATATCCAGTAATTCACTTCAGCAAAAAGTGTACACTTGCAGTCATTTTACTTCAGAGATAATAACTGATTTAGCAGTACTACTTAGAGCATAGCTGAATTATTGTAGATATATTTTGAAAACCATAAATTAGAAGAATTCCGTTGCCACATAATGACCAAATAATGCTCAAACTCAAGTGAGATGGCACAATCCATGTCAAAAAAGTGAATATTCATATTTCAAGGAATGAACTGTGTGGCTTGTATTATATCATGTTATGAGAAACAATTATGAATGATTAATGAAAATATGTTGTGGTGTCCAGGTTTTTCTTTGGAAACTGGTTTGGACAAGGACCAAGAACACCATACCGCTACAGTCTGACCCGAGACAGAACCAATCCAGTGCTTGACTACGGTGTCATTGATTATCTCTTTGCTCAGGTGAAGCATAAAATATTTAAAAACGTGTAATTTATTAACTCACAGAGATCCATATTTTCATGATATATTTTAGATTGCATGATTCCATGAATTGCCTATATATTAAAGATTATGTTTTCCCTGTCTCTTTTGGGTTCATAGTTGCGAAGTGATTTTATTGCTAGTGAGGCAGGGGTGTCTCCACCTTTGAGTGCCCAAGAGGAATGCCTCGGCCTTGCAGTGCTGGACTTGTGGAGAATGGCTAAAGAACGCCATCAGAGTGTTAAGGAGCTCTGTAAGACTGTCAGGTATCTATATTTGGGTGACACTTCCTTAAATTCCTCACTGATTATAATTTAAGCAACTGAGAACTTGTAGAAGTAGATTTTTCAAACTGAACTGAAATTATTTTTTATATTTGTTATAGTTTGCAGTCATTGGACTGAATTCTCTTCTTCTTTCAGCTACAAATCATGCCTCCCTAAGTCACATCGCCATGAGATCCAGAAACGTAACCGCCTGGATCGTTATCGAATCCGAAACACCCTCAAGCATTTCTTAAAGAAGCTTGGTAACTGCTCTGTTGATGAGTGCAGCTTGAAGCTCAAGTACCTGATCGAACTGGCTGGCATTGAACCTTCTTTGGGAAGTGAAATCTTCAAAGTGAATCCTTCCCCCCATTCAAAGTCAACTTTCTCTGTTGTGCGGATCAATGGTGAAGATGGTATTCAGACTGGGGGAAGTTGTCATCCTGAAGGTGCCCTGGTAAGAACAAGTTAAGCTTGGGTGAGAATGAGGCATAGTGGTTAGTTAGTCTTTCATTCCACCAGGTATAATCTGTGTTTCAGAAGAATCTGCCTGAACAAGCCTTTTTGTTGGAAAAGTTGGAAAGTAATGTCTATTGTGTTGTTTTCCCATGACACCTCTTGTTCTTACTGTTTAAAAATGTCAATATGCAAAATGTAACCCAAGATGTTACAATTGTTTAATAATCTTCTATTGGTTTTTTTGTTATTGTTGTTTTGTTTGTTGGTTTTTACAGTGGCAGACGTTCTGTGATTTCAAAGAAATCATGGACATCAGTATAAAAAGAGAATGCCATGAACAGGTTGCCCAAGATAGCCGGATGGTGACAATAACCCGCAAAGATGACAGATGCTTGGTAAGGAACATATCTCACACTCAATACTATTTCAATCACTGTTTATTAGACAGTGTTATTGTTTCTTTATATCAGATTTTACAGTTTTGGTTTCAGCTAACATATGCATACATGTCTATTTATCCTTTATTTGCACTACAGGAAATAAAGTTCCAGAGTCTGAAGGAAGCACTTTCATTTGTGTCACTTGTTGATGGCTACTTTAGACTGACCACAGACTCGAGTCATTTTTTCTGTCAAGACATTGCTCCTCCAAGTCTTCTGGAGGGGATAAAAAACCACTGCCATGGCCCAATCATGTAAGTCATTTTGATAAATGCAGAATCCAATACCACCATTCATGTGCACCTATTTCAGATATTTCCTTCATATCTCATTTGATTAGATCAGAGTTTGCAGTCAACAAGCTAAAAAAGTCAGGATTTAAAGGTGGTGCTTTCCTTCTGCGACAGAGTCCCAAGAATTATGACAACTTCTTCCTCACTGTTTGTGTTCAGGTAAAGATTCCTGCTGACAACATAACGGACATAGAAAAGACTGATTTAATTTAAATGTACTACATGGACGTAAAATATTCTGATGCTCATTAACTGACAGGCATGTGAAAAGCTAAACAAAGGTACAGAGCTTGTGCAGCAGTGGAAGCACTGTTTTATGAAAGTCACACATTTGGTATGGTGCAATTTGAAAAAGTTTAAGTTTCTATATGCAGATGATGCACTTCTTTTTATGAACACTGTATCCGAACAGAAACCAACTAATGAGTGAAGCATACGATATGACAATGTTATGTCATTTCATGAATATTGTTGGAAAAATTAATTTTACATTTATATTTCTCTAGACTCCACTTGGACTTGATTATAAAGACTGTCTCATTATTAAAAATGAGCACTACAGTCTTCCTGGTGTCCAAAAATCATTTTCCAGTTTGAGAGAGCTCACTAGCTATTACCAGCACAACAAGTTGGTACTGGCTGATGTACCTGTCAAGTTGGGCCGCTGCTGTCCACCCCGACCTCAAGGTATGTTTCCTACAGCCATGGATATGATGAAATTACGAAATGTATATATATACACCCACTGGCCACTTGATTTGGTACACTTGTATAATCTAAGGTAATCCAAGACAGCATTTCAGCGAAGACAGCCAAAAATTCTGCCTCCACAAATATAATAATGTTCAGTTTTGATTGACACAGTCACAGAGGTATTAATTTAACCAAATCAAGCCAAACCAGTATATCAACACCACCCACTACAACCTCAACAACCAACATAAAGAAGAATTAAGCCTTAATTAAACTAACCATCTTAATCATCTTACCAAACTTAGACAATGTCCAAATTTATCAATATAAAGGGAGCGTTAATTTATGTTTCAACTTTTTTGGACTTTGTATTTGTGAAGATGCAGTACCAGCAGGTGAATGATGATAGGAGCAAAGGTTGAACATGGCCTAAAGATTGCTTGAGGAAGATTGATTGAAAGTCTGTGTAGGGATGAGGCTGGGTGAAAAAGATGGAATTCTATGGGATGTGGGCTTTCACACTGGAAACCAGGGTTTTTTTCCTGAGTAAAACCAATTGTCATCATTGGCTATTTAAAGGAAGCAGTTATTTTAACTGCCTCAAGGCCTGTGGTTAAATTTTTTGTCCTGTGTTTGGATAGACCTGTTTTGTATGCAATTACATGAAAAATAGATAGATAGATAGATAGATAGATAGATAGATAGATAGATAGATAGATAGATAGATAGATAGATAGAATCAAATATCTATTATTAAAATATTTATACATTATAATACAATATTTAGAATTATATAATGAATGAGATGATGATTATTTAATTGATAAGTCATTTTGCAGTTGTTCATTAAAGCAAACCAAAAAAGATGAATAACATCAAGAGATGCACAAATATTAATTTCCTGTAATTAGTTTCCTGTTCATAACTAATAATAATGCATCAACTTTATACCTCAATTTCTTGCTTGAACTGAGATATGGACCTTTATATTTACATACTTCATAGACTATATAACAGAAAATATGTTTTCTGCTGATTCAACAAGAACTCACAAATCTGGTCATCATGCACAACAGCAGCTCTGTAGAAACTCAGGGGTCCCCAGCACCTGAAGAACAAATTCAGTCACATCAGTTCCATGATCAAATGTGAAGACCTGAAATGGGTGAGTGTGTCAATAGGACTCCAGCTGGCCGCAGGCCGCTGGTGCTGTAGAGGGCGGTCCTGGTCTATTGACCTATTGCTCCATCTAATCTTATCACCATTACAATGACTATTATATGAGAAATGCTAATGCTATTACTATAATACTGTAGTCGAAGCTAATATTAATGTTCTGAGGCAAAAAATATCATTATGATGAGAAAACGTTAATGAAGTATCCGTGTGTATTTTTTCTGAAAGGATGAAAGCCTTGGACAGGGATCCTTCACTCGAATTTTCAAAGGCTACAAGACAGACATTCGTGATGGTGAGCAACACAAGACACTGGTTTTCCTGAAAGAGCTAGATGTGGCTCACATAAACTACTGGGAGGTGGGTTTCACTAAAATGTTTAATATTATTTAAGCTTACACAATTGTGTTAATATTACTTATTATGTTATTTTCTTGCCTTTGTCTTCTGTCAGTTATTCTTTGAGGCTGCCAGCTTGATGAGTCAGATTTCACACAAACACCTCCTCCTTGTGTATGGTGTGAGTGTTCACTTGAGGTAAAAAAAGTAAGTTTAAACCAAAGCTGCAGGTTCTTCCAGACCATCCCTTTTCTTTGTGAAACGTAAATATTTTTACTTTTTTCTTTTTTAATCTTTACATCTGCAAACAACAATAACTACACACATTAACAAATCTGTATGAATGAACTGTTGGAAATATTAAACCATTGTCTTTATACGACCCTTTAACCTTCTTCATCATTTTTATCCTCATGTGATCCCCAACTCAGTCACTTGTCTGTGGGTAGGCATTTCGATCTCTGTGTCTGGTTTGAAGTACAGCTGTAGAAACAAACCTTGCTGTGCCTTACAGACATCATGTGGTGCAGGAGTTTGTTGAACGCAGGGGCCCTCGACCTTTATTTGAAGGGGGAGATCTGTGTCAGTAATTTCTGGAAACTTGGCAGTAGCCAAACATATTTCAGCGTCTGTGCTAGGATTTTCTGGTAGATAAACTCTTGGCTGTAAAAAACAATATTCAGTAACCATTGGCTGGTTAAACTTTATATCAAATATAGGTGTGTTTCCTGTGTGTGTGTGTGTGTGTGTGTGTGTGTGTGTGTGTGTGTGTGTGTGTGTGTGTGTGTGTGTAGCATGTGTGTGTGCATTTGCATGATGTGAACCCAAAATATTTTGTAAAATGTTACTTTCTGGAAAAATACACCACTAATGCCCAAGTCAAGCATTTGCTGAACATTTTTATTATTAAGGATTGACTCCAATCGTCCATGTTAACATGTCATTGTCTCTCAGGAGGAAAAAGAACATCGTTCATGGAAATATTTGTGCAAAAATTTGCTTCTGGCCAGAAGAGGTGACCCAACTTGCAGCAGCTCTCGCTTCATCAAGCTCAGTGGCCCAGGCATTAGTGTGGCCATGTTGGGCAAGGATGGTAAATCAAAGAATTGGTTTTCCAAACCCTCTGTAACACTATCCCAACACTTTCAGGTCCATTTATAGCACACATGCTATATAATCTGTAGTATTATAAAGTCAGGAGAGCGAGCGGAAAGATATTTAAAAATACTCCAGTTAAAAAAGTGAAGCGACTGACAAATTAATAGTCATAAAATATTGAATAAAGTATTAAATGAAAACAATATCATCAAAATTAAATTTGTATTCCCCATGAAGGTGTAACATTTTAGCATCATTCCTGTCTGTTTGTTTTCTGTGTTTGTTTAGTCATCCTGGACCCAGGATCCCTGGGTGGCCCTGAGGTGCTGGAGGCCCAGACAACCTGACTCTGGATTGTGATAAGTGGAGTTTTGGTGCTACTGTGTGGGAAATCTTTAACAGTGGTAACAATCCACTGCGAGGCTGGGACTTGGACAAGGTACACTCGCTTCTTTCCTGATAAGTAAAGAAGTAAGTGTAAGTAACAATGAAGTAACAATGGAAAACACTGCAGATTGTCAAGTATAAAACGAGGCTAATAGCATGCCACATCTGCAGCCTTTTGAGTGTTGAGACAGAGGAGAGGCATCTGCATACTGTGCAAGTATTTGCTGGCAACAAAAGAATATGGGTAGACAAATTAACATAAAGATTGATAGAATGACCAAGAAACCACAGCTTTTCTACATCTGGACTGGTCAGAGAGAAGGAAGCATTAATGAGGCAGAGCACAATAGGCCCAATTAAGTACTCTCTAAACAGCACAAACAATCATCAAACATCAAGCTGCAGAGAAAGAAGGCGAGGAGACACCTGAGTGCTTAGTGTCCAAACTGGTCTGAGTTTAGCACTCGTTACTACACAGATAGCTGTTTCGTAAGAATTTCCTGTTGATAGATTTGATTATTTAACTTTATGACCAATGAGAGATGTTTTGAACTATTGTATTTGGGCATCAGGTATAAGTTTCACAGTTATTTAAAGTTCTGTAGGTGACCAAGAGTGCTGATATCCAGATCCTTTAAGACTAACCAAACTTTATCAAAAGTTATCAGTCATCCTTCTATACATTTTTCCAAGCTAACGCTGCAATGTATTTAAAAGCTTTTTTCTAGCTGACTCTGAGAACCAACACCTATAAAAGACCTGTGTGGAGACAAAAGCAAATTCTTTTTATTTTTATTGTTCAACATCAATTAACAGAATGAGCCCTTAGGTGTCTCACTTCAGCAGATGGGATGTTTTAAAGTTGAGCAATCACTAATAAGGTCGCATCAAAAGACAAAAATAGAAATATTCCTGTTAACAGGGGAGAGGTGCATAAACAACAAACACACAAAAGCAAACTAAACAAATGCAGAGAAAATAAAATCCACGTGAGAGTGAGGCTCTGTTTGGTGACTGATGTGAAGCGACTTATGTGTTTTAGCGGTGTAAGCGGCAGTTTATGAGAGCTTCCAGCAGCTGCCTCCCTCCCAGTGGACAGAGCTCGCTGATCTGATCAGCCAGTGTATGGACTACCGTGCATCCTTCAGACCGTCCTGCCGCAGTATTATCCGTCAACTCAACAGTCTGATAACCTCAGGTAATGATATTATCACTGCTCTGCTAATAGTGAATCAATACACAATTCACATATCCAAAAATGTCAATTTCTTTTTAATAAAAACAGACTTTACTAATCTGCAGATAAAAACTTATCTGATGAGCCTCCTCTTAAATTAATTGGCAGATTATAGCGATACTACACGCCACTGAGCCGGTTACGCAGAGCCCTGTGTGGAGTGACCTCAGTCTCGCTCAGCAAGACGAGACACTGTTTGAGGAGAGACACCTGCGCTACATCTCCCTCTTGGGAAAAGTAAGTCTTTTGAGCTTGTGTTTTGAGAGCATCTTGTCGGGTGTAATTGTGATCATGACCTTATGGCCATGATCAATATAGCCTGAGATTAAAATATGTAACCATGACTCACAGTCATCCCTGGAGGACAGGTGGAGGACAGACAGCATATCTCAATAAACTGGTATTTTATGATAAGCTGTCTCTTTGCATAAAAATTGAGCAAGTGTATGTCTCCAGCTTCTCCAGGAAACTTTGGCAGTGTTGAACTTTGCCGTTATGACCCATTGGTTGACAACACTGGTGAGCTGGTAGCTGTGAAGAGGCTGCAACCTAACAAGCAGTCAACCCTGGAGGACTTCAAGAAGGAGGTCAAAACCCTCAGTGTTTTTCGCTGCGAATATATTGTCAAATACAAAGGAGTCTGCTACAGCACAAAATTAATACAAACGCTGCAGATGTCACTTGTAATGCATGATCACTGGCAGAAGTGAACAAAACTGAGTTCAGAGTTTCTGTTTTATTTTCAGTCTGTTTGGAAAGATTGCCTTTATGATAGTGTTTAAAGAATGAGTAACCTCCTGGATTTAATATAAGTTGTTGCACTAGCTAAACATCAGCTTCCAATTTGTTTGTGGGTGTTCATTTAGAAATACTTTTGGCCATTTGCAACATAGGCTAGAAATACATGCGATTAATAAGATAAACATCCATTTTTAATAAATAGAATTATGATGAAGTCATGATGAATTTCTAATTTTACTACTGATAAATTCAGAACTGTCTCAGAACCTGAGATCAGTTTCGCAGCTTTAAAGATGAGATGGTAAAATGTCCAAACCAATTTGCTCTTTTACGTAGCTCAAGAGTCACTATTAGCTTATTAGAATCCATCTTTCTAGCTTTCATTGGTAAAATTCATCAAATGGGGACTGAAGAACATGGCGGATGCTTGTTGTGACTTATTATACCAGGTCTCAAATGACTCATATGGTCTTATCACTTATGAGAGCATGTAAAAACTGCCATGTGTTATCAATTGGATATGACTGTAATGTGCACAAGGGACTAGATTTGTTAGTAACTGAAGTCAAACCAAACTAGCAAGACAAAATGTAAGTAAATAAGTGAGCAAATGTTAAGTAAATTGTGTTCTTTTTTGAAGTTAGCTCAGGCAGATTTACATACAGCACATTGGAACAACTAATGACCAAAGTGAACAAACTCTTTACTACTAGTTCATTTAACTTAACATTTTCAGGCAGCTATGTATTGTTATGTTTTGTACAGTGCATTCATGATATTACGCTGTCAGCCCTTCATGGGTAACCTGTATGGTCTGGATTACTGTCTGACACTGCGGTCCAGAATGATTCAAGTGATGAGAGGCCACTGGAAAGATGATTGTCTTTGTGACTTGAAAGGTTTTTCTCTGTTGATTGATTGATTGAATGTTGTTGTTTTTAGGTCGCCTCAGTATGAGTTTGGTGATGGAGTATTTGCCCTATGGCAGCCTCATAGGCTACATGGAGAATTACCGTCATAAAGTCAACACCAGGCGGATGCTACTTTTTGCTTCACAGATCTGTAAGGTAAGAATCAGATATATGAATTGCTGAACTCATGCATGTGGTTGTCATCTGATTACTGTTCTTCAAAGTCTTTAAATTTTCACATTGATTATCAGCTTCTGGTACTGTGATGGTGAGTCTTTTCCTGTTGGTGCCATTGGTAAAAGATTTAGGTTTCTTTCTTGGTCAAATGTGCTTACAATTCACATTTGTCTCTCAAAGAAAAAACCCAACTCCTACAGGGACCCTTGAAAAATTATAATGTATTATTGTTATTATTATTATTATTATTATTATTATTATTATTATTATAAGTAGTTGTAGTAGTAGTAGTAGTAGTAGTAGTATATATTCATTCCTCCAGAGAAATTCCTGCTGGATTTGAATTAAGACTGAATCCTGAACTACATCCATGGTTTACAAATGTTAGTAGGAGTTCAAAGGCCAAAGCCTATCTTACTATATAACTATACTTCTATTATATTAAAAAAGAAAGAACAGAATAGTGTGCTTTATTGTTGCACATTTAAGCAACACTTTCCTCGGTTGATTTATGTTTCTTGTATTTTGCTGTTTTAAATTTCCCAGGGGATGGAGCACCTGCAGACTCTGCGTTATGTGCACAGAGACCTTGCAGCCAGAAACATCCTAGTGGCCAGTGAGACACTGGTGAAAATAGCTGATTTTGGACTGACCAAGATTATTCCTTTTAACAAGGAATACTACAGAGTCACGCAACCTGGAGAGAGCCCCATTTTCTGGTAGCTTTCCTCATGTTAACTTTATGATTTTTGGAAAGTTTAAAAGTTTGGATAAACAAATCTGGTATCTATCTTCTCATCCAGCTCTGGGTCTGAAAACACAGATCGAAAATACCATGCTGCATATTTTGAAACAAATGTTTAGGATCATTCTCACTTACTGCTGGAAATGGTGAACTGAACTAAGATTAAAAGTCACAGTCTGACATAAGCCTGATTCTTGTCAGAGCTTAGACATCAAACAAGCCTGTGTAGCTTTACTCTGATAAGTAGCCATCCTTAAAATGAAGATGATCTTCCATCTGCCTGACTTTACAATGCTCATCTAATGCAGGTATGCTCCAGAGTCCATCATCGAGTCCAAATTCTCCCACAAATCGGATGTTTGGAGTTTTGGAGTTGTTCTTCATGAGCTCTTCTCCTATTGTGAAATGAACTCCAACCCAAAAAGAGTAAGAAGGCTTTCTATCGATAAATGTACACGATGGACAATATTTCTATGTTTCTGAATCATCAAGCAATGTTTAAACAAATGGGAACACCATTGTGTTTTTTCTCCTTTGTAAAAGCTTCACTAATTTCTCTGTTTTAGCTATGTATGCAGGAGATCGGACACAACGTGCAGAGTCCATCTATTTCAATGCATCTGGCAACTATTTTAAAGAATAACTGGAGGTTGCCAGCTCCTCCAAACTGCCCACCCAAGGTATGTTTTCACCGTAAGGTCAATTACTGTAAAGCAGAGACCTTATTTTGATTATTATTGATACATTAAACCTTTTCAACATTTCAACATTACATTACAGTGATAATGTGAATTACAAGTAGTGGATGGATGGGTTAAACAAACGCAAGACTTTTACCCATGAGACCCCTGTTCATGTCCCACGTAAAAACCAAAAGTGCTTTTTGCTTTTAATGTAACTTTACCAACTTCACAGATTCAATTTACATCACATACATTAAGTAACTCGATGTACTTATTTTAACACAAACCCGACCAAACAATGAACATATCACAATTTGAGTTCATGAGACTGTGGACCTGTTCTCCAAGACACATTAACATGGATTGAGTGATGCATCAAAACTGGAGTTTGGCGTATTCGTGTGATGCACATTGAATGTTTAAAGTTGTGTTATTTGCACACAAGCTGAAGATATGTTTTTACTTTGTCTTTCAAACATATTGGCCATCTCTCTTTACAGTCATGATTTGTATTATAAGCATCTTTTGTTGTTGTTCCACTTGTAAACTAGTTATTGCAATGTCACACCATGCCATTCAAACATCAACAGCTGTTTGCTCCGTCTCTCCCGGCAAAACAGATATATTATATTTTTGTCTTTGGAACACCAGGTGTACAGTCTGATGATGGAGTGCTGGGCATACGACTTCACAGAGAGGCCGTGTTTCTCCAGCCTGGGAAACCAAATTGAAACTATCATGCAGGACGAGAGAGAGAGCTTTAAAGGCTGAATGGGAGATTCACAGTTGAACTTGTTGCTTGTAGGCAATGTTATGAAATGATACAACATCATCTACACTGATATCACCCTCACAGCAGTGTTCAGCACTGTAAAAATTATAGGATTTAATAGTCTTGTCTTATTTAACATCACCCTGGAGAAGTTGTGTATTTTTAAGAATGTTTGTTTGTTTTTATCCAAAAGAGGTCTTTGTTTTTATCTTACATGCCATTTACCCTTCAACCCAATACAGCAGCTTACTCTCAGTTTATATTTATTGTTTGTCACCTGTTCTTACTGACTTTGAATCTTGGTAGCTGACATTAGCTTTCTGGCTCACAACTACAGACGACAAATATCTCCTGTTGTCATGCGTCGTAACTCAGGTTCTTATTTACTGGACTAGTAGTCAACGTTTCCATTACATAGGAAACGTGTGGGATGGTAATTATTGTTCCAGGTACTAGTTTCATGTGAACAGTATGAAAAGATAAATAATTGTCCTTCATTTCTTTCTTTGGCAAGGGTTTATAAGTGGGATAATGCCCTTCTAGGTGTCCAGAATCACACCATGCACCTTCTAGAGTACTATTCCTTGAAAGGCACATGGTAATTTAAAAAAAACTCAGTACTTCTGTACTATTTCTACAGAATCAAATCACTTAATGAAAGTTTTATTTCAGGCAACAACATTTCAACAGGAGATAAAAGAACAACAACCTATTCCTAAAGCCAGAAATTCAACTAAATAAAATAGACATACTGGAAACGTAAAGAAAGATAACATATACATATATCACTTTTATGTGTACATAAGGGGTAGAAGAATTATGGAAACTGAAAAAGGATGTAAAGCTTTGTGCATTTTCTTACTTTTTTATCTAATTAGATAAAAATATATTTTCCAGTTATATTTTCCTTTCTACTTTTATACTGAGGTTATGTAGCATTATAGTGAATATTTTGCTGTATTTTGAATTTTTGAAGTTTTACACCCTCCACTTCCAGCCCTCCTGTGTTTCCCTCCTGTGTGATTACCTGGCTCTGCCATAATGTGTTGCACAGTAATGTACGTTGTCTAACCCTTCTGTGTCAGTTCATCTCTGTCCTTGTGTCAAGCATTACAGCTGTGATTTCTACTGAGTTTTCTTTTTGCCTTGAATGCTTTTTGAGCCATTTTTTGACCTGCTGATTTTGTACTTTTGCCTTGAGAGACTGAACCCATGTGTAACAAACCTGTTGAATAAAGGACTTTGTATTTTGTATGTGCATTGCTCTTGGGTCCTGGCCTTGTTCCTGTCAACATTTCTTGGATGGATTCACATCAGATATTTGAGACATTTGACTGACACTTCACTGAGAGACTAACCCTACTCTTCCTGATTAGTTGTTTGTGGCTATTAGTATAATGGGTGCTCTATTTTCTGCCAAAATTAGAAGAGATTTGGTTATTTTAAAAATAAAGACATTGGTGTTTTTGGTCGGGAATGTTTAATGTTGCTGTCAAAACAATGGAAGAGTGTAATTAAAACCAGGTCCAAGATATTTTATTATTTATTTATGTTTGATATTTTTCTATGATGAAAAGGCAGATTGACCTGAACTTACTAAATCTGAAGATTTATATTAATAAATATAAATATTCTCTGTCTTTCTTAACTGGACTGTTGACTGTCTACTTCATAGATGGAAATATAACTGACCTTTCTGAAAAAACAATGTGCAAAATTTGGTTTGTGTGTCCTGAACAAAAGGGAAGTTAAGGGAAGTTTACAAAAACAGATGTCAGTTCCAGACCATGGATGCCCTTCGTGAAGCCATCTTCACCATATGGAGCAATGTTCCCACCAGCCTCCTGGAAACCCTCACATCAAGCATGTCTAAATTAATTTTTGAAAGGATAAGCAAGAGCGGTGGGGAGTCCTTTTTTGATACTTTTAGTTCAGCTTTTTGTTTTTTTGGGCTATGGTCTTAAATTTTTAATCAACTGATGAACAGCCTGTTTGAGTTTATAAGCAGTTTTCAATAAATTGCCTATTCTCTATTTTTAGTCTCTTGGTTTTGCAAGTTTAGGACCCACCATAGCAAAATGCGAATTATTGTCATTTTTCCCCCGGTCTTAAGATTTTGTTCAGGAGTGTGTATATATATGTCAAGGCCAGGTCACGAGGAGAGATGGACCCAAATGCAGACACGGACTAGGCAGGAACATTGATACTAACACAGCAAAGGAACCAACAGGGAACAAAGGAAATGACACAACTTAATTAGACTGGGCAGTGCTGGCAAACAAGACACAGGTGAAACCAATGAACTAATTACAGACAGGAAACAAGTACATGGAAACACACAATGGAAAAACTTTTAAAAAATAAGACAGGAAATAACAAAACAAGAAACTCAACTCAAAACCATGACTATAGAACACTGAGACACAAGAAAAACAAATTAAGATGTCATCTGATCCTGACAACAAAGCTGATGGTCATCATGGAAAATTCAGCTCATCTGATCTGAATCAGTCAATCTTTCTCTACTCTTAGTTGTGCAGTCTACAGGAGCCTCCTTGTTGTTACCCATACTTCCATACAGTCACTAGTGAAATACAGGCATATAAAATATTTAGTGACCAACTACTGTTATACCAGGGTCAGTTTAATTGTCTGAAATGTTATGCTTTTACTCTTATCAGAAGTTGCTTTGTTTTGGGTGCAGTCTACTCACCCTGCCAGTATGTTGCATGTGGATTAGCATGAGGAAATTGTCTAAATGTGGCACACATTTCCTCAATGCACGTTTTCCTGACTGTAGTCATTTAGTACTGCAGTAGCACATTTTGGATACAAGAGGGCCCCAAAGATCCTTCACTTGTCAACACATATTCTTACTGTCCTGGAATTTATGTGCACCCTTGTTCTGTTCTAAAGGAAATGATCAACTATCAACCCACATAAAGTAGATGGAATAATAAACAGTATGGTATACCCACATTGCCCCATATACCCTGTTATTTCAAACAAAAAGAGCTTCTCACATTCTAAAATTCTGTATTTAACATTTATAAATGACTTAGACCACAATTTATTAAAGTGGACAGTTTTGGTTTCCAGCTCATTAAAATGTATTTTAAAAAGTGGAATGACAAAAATGCTCGTCTGAAGTTGTCTCAGGAAGGAAGGAAGTCACATGAGCTGATACTGAAGATATATTGCCTCATAGTGTCAACTGTCGCTACCTGAACAAATGCAAGGGGGTTGGGGTGTGCTGAATATGACACTGTCAGGCAATGTTATAGACCATTATATTACTATTATAAGAAGGTCAATATCTCATGATACACTCCTACAAATATGAATTATAACAGCAGGGATAGTAGGGATAGTAGGTGAAGACATTTTAGTTTGGATTACTGTGAGCTCCTGGTTGCTTTCTTATAAGCAGTTTATCATCAGTTTGTCTTAACATATGTGCTGTTTCCCTAGAGAAGGTCTAAAAACACAACAGAGACCAATATCAGTTGTTTTTTTATATTAAATACATGGTTGATATATGCAATGCACAAGTTCATCTTAGAGAAATGAATTATAAAATAACAAAATATATAACCTCTTCTTAGCAGCGTGAAAATAAAATAGATGTGGACATTTCTGTATTTATGTCACATTGAAAAAAGAAATGAAGAATGAATGAAGAAACGTACAATAGTCCTAAAAGCATACAATAATGAGAAATGAGTATTTACACAGGAGACACATTAAAACAGGCATTTGACAATACAAAAGTGCTTTCAGTCCTCCGAAACTTCTTCATGCTATTCCAACAGTGGTATCTGGTTGAAAAGCACGTAAGGCACAAAATCATTTACCTCTTTCCGAATGTTACTCCAACACAAAACACAGGCTATACAGAAAAACTTTAAATTATAAAAAAAACTGTAAACTTATTAAATTAAGGTTTAGTAAGATTAAGATTAAGTAATATTACATACATACATTCATTTTGAGAAACCCTGAGGAATTATTTTCAATGATATTAGGTGTAAAGGCTGTCCCTTACAGACTTACACCTGAAGCTGAGTAACTGTTTCAATAGAAGCCTGCCTAAATACCATTCATTTTCTTCAATAATTTATATTAATTTAAAACTGAAAATATCTGGTTGATCAGTAAGAAAACTAAGACAGAAAGGCATTTGGTGCTAACATTTGGTAATTGATGGTTTTTATGTGCTTTGATGATATAGTCAGCAGTGATTATGGATCAATACCCAGCCCTAGTCACAATATCAAGCTATAGCAATTATATCAATATGTAAATCACAAAACACACACTCTTATGTGCAGTCATCATTACAGGAAAAGTCTGTACTGTGCCAGAAATGTTACCGCAGTAATGATTGGACTGTGTGTCAACAAAAAGCAAAAGGCCACACACGCACCAGTGAGTGAAAATCTACATCACAGTACGTGATGCTTTTCTTGTGACCTCACATCCTTCCCTGTCCAGCGTCAAGAGGAGCAGATGTCTAATCAGCCAGAATGACTAAAAACTGCTCTCTTCAGGTTTGTTATAGACAACAACCTAAATGAATTGAATTTATGAAACTGTAAATAGATATCCCATCAAATATTAATATTAATACATTACTGACTTTTTGTTGGGACCCGGTCCCTTTTGCTACTATTGCTACACCTTTTCATGGCAAACTCACCACTCAAAATTCATACTTATCAAAAACAATGAGTCCTTCCTTTTAGCTGTAGCGGACTGTTACAATGACTTTTAATCTAATCAGCTGACTCATTTTAAAGTGAGAATGCTCTTATTTGCCCTTGATGGCTACATACATGATAACACTCAGGCTAAAGCTGATTGTCCAGTAAAGAGTAGGGCAAACCTACACTGTAACGACCACAAAGTATAAAAATATTCTTTGGCTTTGAAGGTAATGCTGGGTTAAATAACAGCAAGTTAACTGGACATGCTAACATTCTCTTCACACAACTGATATGCACAGTAGTTCAAAATTTGGAAAAAATACTAAGCTTCATAAACACCCTTCATGTTGAAGGTTCCTGTATATATGGACAAGGAAAGAGTTTAGTTCTCAAATTGTGCTGGTGAAGTTTTTGTGTTCATTTTTTATATAAAGGCTGGCTCATTGTCAACCTAGGCCTTGTTAAGAGGTTGCCAAGTGTGATTTACATTTGAGAACCTTAAAAATCCATTCACCAATAAATATTTTACTGGATGTAAAATGATGTGTAAAGAGAGCTTGTACAGTAACCCATCTCTGCAGCTCTGAATTGTGTTTAGCCTCTTTTGGTTGTTGATGTTGTTCATGTGTTTTACATGATCTAGCCTGGAAAAAATGTGATTTGCATGGTTGAAAGCTGCCATCAACTCAGTCTCCAGCAGTAAGCAGCTGTTTTCAGCAGTCAAACTCCAACAAACTACTGTGTGGCACCTACACGGCAACCAACCAAGTTTTAAAAAAAAGTGAGGAATTTTATGATAATAATAATGGTGGATGGGTTAGAAGGTGATTATATTATTGCCATAAAATACAGAATGGGTTGGTAATCACTGTCAGTGCTTCTGTAGCTAACCCTGATACTAAACAAATTCTGTAACACCACTTTTAGTCAGTGAAACAATGTAAACAAGCATGTCAGTCCCTTCACTGTGAAAGCTGCTCATCAACAGAGGATTCAAGAAGGTCTATTACCTCCCCCTTTTGTGTCTGTCCAACAAAAGTATAGGGACAAAAAACAAAAAAAAATTCCATTTGACAACTGAACCGTGGTAGAAAACTGGTCCAAACCTTTGAGCATGCTCACATTTGAGCTCGTAAACCTAAGAGAAGGAGCAGGAAGCAAAGTGTTATCAAGCCCTGTCCCAACCTGTGAGCCACAGCTTGGTGCCACTAAAGCTTTGTCTTAGAGGAACCACATTCCAGATTAGGATCATGTACTCTGTGCCACATAAGATACATGCGGCCGGACAGGAACCTGTGTACCAGTAAAACATCTTTATAATAGCAAGGGTCATATTCATCTAGTGTGCTGGAGGGAATGTGCAGTCCTGCTGTCTTCACACCCATATGTGAACTAGGAGCAAGTCCTGCTTTGGCCAGACACATCCCCATGTACACATCATCGATGGGAAGAATGGTAATGGACTGGGACATGTTGTATATGACTAAAGCTGTATGGCCAGACAAGAGGAAGCCCCCACCGCCACAGTAGGAGGGATATGAGTCTGATTCCTGTACTTGAACTGGGATAAAATACTTGCTCTCTGATGACCTAATGGGCCCCACGTTCTCGATGAGATGGCCAGTGAAGAGGTGCTTGCTTCCATCATTGTCCTTGAGGCTTTGAAGGTACTCCACCATGTTGTCTGTGTTGGCAAACACGTCATCATCACCATTTAGCAGGAAGTGAGCATTTGGACAGTTTCTCTCCATCCACTCCAAGAAGAGCATCTGCTTCAAGGTGAGGTTGTAAAATGTGTCACTGAAGTCCCACTGGAGGATGTCATTGTACTCACGTTGCTCCAGCTCCAGTAGTTTGTTCAGTCTCTCTTTCTCAAATCCGACATCTGTCGTTCCTGAGATGAAGATCCTCCGGATCCACACACCGTTGTGTAACCTTTCTTCAGCCCAGGTTTTGCGCAGCACCTCTCTGCGGTCGTAGTTCACAGGGGAGCTTTTAATGACCAGCAGAAGGAACACGTCTGCAGATTTATCAGCTCCACCACATTTATCAGGCCGGTCCAGTAGCATGGGGAAATTGCGACAGTGTCGATAGTAGAGAAAGTCTTTTATTGCCTCAGGAAGTGAGTTAAAGCCTGTGATGTTGGCAGCAGACGTGTTTTGTTCACATTTCGGCCAGGAGTAGACATACTTGTTGTTTTTGGTGGGTGTTGTATTTTCACTGTCATCCTGTCTCACCTCTTCATGAAGGCGGATGGCTTTAGGGTCAATAAAAACTTTACAGAGATGGAGGACCAGCAGACCAAGAGCTACTGCCAGCAATAAAGTTTTTGCTCTGATGTTTCTCATCCTTGAAATTCTGCAGTGACAAAACAAAGACACACAAAACACAGGAAAAAAAACAATTAATCACCTCTCTGTTAAATTAAAGCTAAGAATACCATTGCAGCAACTCTCACACAACAATAGATTAACAGGAAGAAATGGGGGCTTTATTCTTGGTGTACTTCCTGCTCACATTAAAGTGCGCAAGCAGCTGTTGAAGCAACATATTTGACTATACTAAACAGAGCCGGATATTATTCTGAGGAGTCGGTCGACTAAACCAAAAAGACCAAAAAGCAACCAAAACTACTGTAAAAGCTGATTAAATATTGGGCTTACATTTGACAGACTGAATACACTAACTTACACAAGTTGCTCTGTTCCTGCTCGGTGTTTAAACAGGCAGCGGTCAGTCCAAGTTTGATAAGATGATGCAGTACTGAGGGTTGTTGAGTCCATGTTGTTGTTTTTTTTTAAAAACATCCTTCATTTAAATTGAACATTTTATTAAAGCAAGAGGATTTTATTCAAACTTTAATCTCAATTTTAATTAGTTTATTATATATGATCCAAAAGTCCTATATTTTTTTAGCTGATGGTTCATCTGACAGACTGCATAAGCAAACACATCAAACACAGACCAAACCAGACTCATGTGACCAACAAAAATAGCTGAGCCTGCATTATCATGGGAAAACTCTTTTTTTTTTACTGCTATCTTATACTTCCCTTGTTGCATATTACTGCGGTAAGTGAATAAAAATAAGTTATACTTACACAAAAGGATAAGATAGATGAGAGCTGATTACCCAAGGACTAATTATAGTGTGTATAGAGCGGCAAGTCTGACAGTTGACAGAGAACATTATGCCTCCAGGAAATTCACGGTTCACATGTATATTACATTTATTGTATGTATATTATATTATATATACTGGCCTTTGTGTGAAGACTCAAACCAGCAGACAGTTCATGCTTTCCAAAGGAATTAGTTCATTTCAGGCGATTCTGGGTAATCTGATATGTTGTTCTCGTGGTGTGCAGCCAACAACTTCTTTGTAATATGTTTTCTTTCAGTAGATGGCCTCTTCACACCTCCCACTGACATTTTTTGCAGCCTGTCATTAAGCTGTTTCGTTGACTGTTAAAGTTACATTGTTTAACTACAGCCATTTCCCAGAATTCACCCCATAAAGAAGAAAAATCTGAACACTGACCCGACCAAACTGCAGCGCCTCAAGTCTCTTTTAACCTACTACTTGATTAACACCATCTAGTATGTTTGCACAGTAATGAATTGAGGGGTATCCTGTGACATGTGCTATCAAATATCCAACTCCACCTCCACTGTTAATGTCAGAGAGCAGCACCAACAGCACCAGTTTAAACACTAATGTTATAGTTAGAACAAACCAGAGTACTTGTACTTGAAGTCTGTGGGTCTCCATGAAGTCACAATGGTGCAACTCTATGCTCCTGGATTATTATTAAATCATGTTGTGGTGGCAGACACTGCACATGCTGTGCGGAGGATGAGTGGAGTATGATTTCAACAAATGATTTGACCAACTTTATTTTTTATCTACAATATGAAACTTCTCCTCAGTTCAAGCACAGGCTTTTGGTATAAACAGTTGTGAGGGGGTTGCATTCTATCTTGTCTCACTGGAAAACACACAATGCATTGAGTTTGGATGAGATATCTCATTGAGCTAACATTTTGACTGTTTGAGTTTAGCTGTAATGCAGAACACACCACAAGCCAACCGGAATGAGCAAACTAGACCTCAGAGCAGACATGAGGTGTCTTGGCATTTGCCTGCAGAATCCTCACACGCTGTAGTATTACATAGGGGCGTGAGGTGGCAACAAATCAAATGCTGTCATGTCTCCTTAAAATGGGTGGAATATGCTACATAGGTGACGTCAGGGGTTTAGTCATTAGGACAAACTACACAGGCATTTAGTGAAACATGTGAGAAAAAAAACAGAGAGCTCCCAACCCACCACTGACATTTACTGTGAAAAAATGACCCGCCCAGTCTTAACGCCAGCCGCACTCAGCACAAGACAGCTGAAAGGAATCGCAGCTGAGAGACTGCATGCTGCATTTATGTCTACTGCAATCCTGGTAAAAGTCAGTGTGAAAATGAGTGCAATAAGTGTATATCCTTCACCAAATTAAAAGCAGATCATATATTATAGCTACATATTATATATATTATTATCATTTATACTACGGGACTGTTGTGGTGGACTACAAAACTGTCTGCAAGACTGTCAAGGCTCACTTTCTGTGTTGTTAAAAACAGGCTATATGAATGTCTGCGCCCTCTTCTCTAGTGTTGTGTGTTTGTGTTTTGCATGATGTTATATTTTTTGAGACACTTTCCATTATTTCATTACTGAATAACTTTGCAGTGATGCATTGGCAATTTACTGTGGTCATCTGGCTTTACTGAGAACAGCCTTAAGATTTCTTGAATGTAAGAGGTGTTAGAAGATCTCTGGACCATCTCTGGTCATCGCTTGCAGGATATTTTATATCCTAAAATACATATATATCCCAAAGTACAGACACTTGCATTTCTCTGCTGCTTTATAGTCTCCCTCCTCTACATTTCAGATGGAGACTGGACCTACTTTTTGAGAGAAACATGCAAAAAATCTTAAGACTTAAGACTCAAATTTAAATTACTGTAAGACAGTGGCTTATCACACTCACACACATATGAGGAGAGAGAGAATGACAGCGCGGTTCAGATAAAAGCATAACTTAAAAGTCAAAGATAAAATTTAGCCTTGCTGCAGAGGAAAAAGTATGTGAGAAAACCAGCTGAGGAAGTCTACGTTAGGTACAAAGCCTGAACTTCTTCTTAAGTTTATTGTAAATTTAGCATTATTTGTTTGCTGTCACCCACACAACTATATTTCTTAAAGTGACACAAGTTGTGTTTTGTACTGTTGTGAAAGAATATTCAGCCAAATATTTAAGTTTTAAATTAAAAGCACATTAGAGTTGAGATAAACCCGACTGAGCATTAATTTCTTAATAAAGACAATACAAATACTGTATACAATAGAATAATAACAATAACTGTAGGCTACTTCTTCGAGTTTAACTACACAGTCGCAAAACACCCAAAGCCTGTTGGCTACTGTGCTGGAGAAAGTCATAATTTAAAGGATCATGTGACATTTATATTAAACTCACATAACGGACAGTTTCACGACGTATATTCTCTACAGGAGAGGACTGTCAGAATAACCATTTTAAAAAAGCTTTTAAAGGAACAAAACATATTACAAACTACTCAATTTTTCTGTTTTGACGCGTAGTTTTTACGGTCGTCGGTGTACCATATGTTTGTATGCTATTTAATCAGTGTGGTATACTTTATTAAACTTGATTCTACTTGCTTAAACGGGATTGTATTTGAGATGATCGAATCAGTCTCACGGGAAAAATGTTAAAAACGTTACTGTCGTTGTCATGTGAAATATCTTCCGTTATATTGGAAACGGAAACTCAACAGCGAGTGGCTTAGTGGAGGAACAGCCTTATATTATGAAGCTGGTTAGTGTATCCGACAATAGCTGAAGTCAACTTACCGTTAAAAGAAAACAGATCCTGCCGTCTGTCTCTGCTCCGGTAATACATATAATTAAAGAGAGAACGTGCTAAAGCATGAATCTGAGATGCAGTCAGATTTACAGGCACTGAGGCGTGGCCTGCCTGCTGCGTTACTGCGGTAACGGCTAACTTGACGACAGCTGAACAGGGTCAGTCAGTCCGCGTCAGGAACACCACCATCTATCTGTCCATACATCGTTTATCACCATCTTTGGAAAAGACCGCTTGATGTTTGCCCCACTTCATCTAAAATCATCCACACATAAATTTGCTTTACCTCACACTCCGTTTCGACTTTACCTGTTGTTATAATTCTACATTCACGTGAGATGTACCTGTTGTAGCCTTAAAGAGTGTTTAGCCTTCCTATCTTCGCTTAGGAAAATACACCAACAAAGTGTTGCTGGTATAATAAACGGGAGACCGTTAGCGTGTGAGGGCACAATATTGTATGAGCGTGAAGTTATTGAATATTTCTGCAGATATATCAATTAACTTTATGTGAAAGCCAATTTTTACAAAGGATGTCTCATAGTAATCACCGGGAGACGAGTGGGGTGTAAAGAGATTTTAATAATTGTACAGAAGTGAGGTGACATTTTTGCGAGTATGTTTTTATCCGTGTTGCATTTTGTTGCCGGTCCCTGCGCACTCGTCTCACAGCTGTCTGCGCAGCGCGGGTGACGGCTCCTTTCGATAAAGAAATACCTCGCTGTCTTCCTCACTGCGGTTGGAAAGTTGTCGTTTTGTATTTTGCTTATAGGTTTTTGATCCGGGAGTTTGAGTTTCTGTGATTATCTTTCCAACTTTACCGGAGTATGATTCTTCTTTCAGTGTTCATTCCTGTGTTACACTCCCTTTGTAATCCTCATCGGATTTAACTGTTCACGGTAAACCCGCACAAATCCCTTCATCGCAATTATAACAGGTATGTTACCTGTACCTAAGGCAGACATACGGTATATTCAGACTCTACGGACTTTAAAACTGCGTTTAGGTGATACTCATGTTCATCCCATGAATAAAACACCAGGTGAAAGAGTATAAAGAGTAATTTACTAACCCTAACTGACCGCAGTTTAGCAGCAAGACGCATATAACTCTGTGTAAATCCATGACAAAAACTCTATTTACACACAAAGATACATAGATATATTTAAGAGCCGCATGTGCAGCTATAACTGAGTTTTGGAGCTGCGTGACGTGAACGGTTTAAAGGTACACCACAGCATGCACCATAGAGAAGATGGTTTCACTTTACAATAACCTCTACACATCGGACACGGCTATCCTCTTCAGCCCTGCTCAGAAAAAGTAAGTCTGCTGGACTGCCAGCAAACAGTTTTATGTACAACAAACATTTTTTTAAAATCTAACTAGGAAAGTACAGCAAAAAAGACTGTCACATCAGTGCTCTGATATCGTGCTCTCAGAAAGCGAGGTCATGGGATATGTTGCCTTATTTAAAATAGAAATATTTTTTGCTTCAATAGCCAAGTCCCATTTGCAGATGATAATATAAACCTTAAAGGCAGAACCACACTGTTGTGTGATCCTGCTTTTCTTTTTACCTCCTCACCAAGCAGAGCATAAGTGAAGCTGTCTGAAATGGTGCAAAAAAGCTTTGCGATGGAGGGGACTTCAAACTGCAGGACTGCAGATGCAATTGCATCACTTGGGGACAGAGCAGGGTGATGTCCAGGCCCAGTGCCAAATTCTTAGAAATGGGCTTTAAGTTTGTTTTTGATTTTCCTAGGATCTTGATCTGGGTCTGGATCAGTTGCTGTGTTGGTTCTGTGGAGCTGTTTGAGACAGTGTAAATGTTGACTGTGGCTATTCAAAGAAATTTGACATGGATTGTGATCTGCAGTTTAGCAGCAGGGCAGGATCGCTGGTTGTTATTTATGTACTTCTCATGGAATCAAATGATATGTGTAGCTTAACAAATCCAAATAATGATGAGTATAACGATGATGTGATCTGGCCATTACCAACACTCAACGGAACCAAACACTTTTGTGACGCTTTAAAATGATTTTGGATAATTTGGTGTTCAGTCCACCCAGTTTCAGAGGATCCCTGCCTAAGGGGCGATGAAGCTTTTATAAAAGCTAAGCACCTTGTTACCATTATCCAATATAAACCAGTTCTTTAAAATAGCACGTGAGCTACAGCTGCATTTCATTTTGCAGTTGTTTAAGTGATGTTACTGGAGTTTGTGTTGAGACTTAAAGGCTGAATAGGAAAAAAATCTGGAGGTGTTGGTAGAAGTGATCTTTACAGACCAAAGCTGAACCTTGATCTGTCTGCACCTAACCCCTTCTTCCCTTCTCTAAAGCTACTTTTACTTCGCTTTCCATGGCATTGCATTGTCATAAATCCTCAGTTTTAGGCAAGAAATATTAAAATCACTAGACAAATGAGGATAAGTGATTAATCAAAGACTGTCTACAGCTGATTAATGAAATGCTGATTTGTGTTTTGGAGAACAGTTTGTGTCCTCCTTATCCCCTTCCTATTTTTTTTCCTCGAGACCTGGACTGTATCTAATAATGGCACACATTGTTCACACATTGTTCAGGTGAGTGGGGCCTTTCACCTTTTTCCATTATGACATCAACTCAACTCCAAAAACTCATTAATACTGCATGTGTACATTGTATTCAGCCAGGTTACACTTTAAAGTTGTTAAAGAGAGGAGGTGCCTGACACAAACCGCACACCCGGATTCTGTGTTGTACAGTAGAAATGCTAGTTCATTGTTACATATAACAAATACTCACATTAAATTTATATCAAATATCTGACCACTTGCAACATCGGTGCATTCAGAAAAGAAAATGATGAATCAAACACACCCCAATGGGAAACTTAACAGAAGAAGGGCAAACACAGTGGAACAAAAGCAGGCTGTCTACCATGAGTAACAAAACACAATGATCTAATAATCACAATCCTATCCTAACTCAATATTTACTCAGAGATCTTTTACTTCACAAGCGTAGAATAAGAAAAACTATGAGGCTAAAGAATGCCAAAGTCAACAAAGCTGACTGTTACGGCTTTGGCTTAATAATGCACAGAGGTTGTGTCATGGTCCAGTGGACAGGTGCTGCGTACTAAGCTTTTAATCAACCAGGACTGTCCAACAGACAGGTGGCAGCCACTTGAATCTTCAGCAGTAAATAAGCAAATCAAAAGGTTAAAAACTACTGCTATAATCAATATCAATTTAATTTATTTGTATATTAAGAAAGCAGTTAGGTGAGAAGACACCACTCACATACATGCTAAAGCAGCTGATTAGCTTAGCATAAACTCTGACTAGACAGAGGGAGAAACCACCTGATTAAGCTAACTGTTGGTTGTATCTTCAGATCCTCTCATTTCACTTTGCAGAGAAAATAATCATATTTTCTAAATTTCAACTTTTGGCTTTGACTGTTTTACACAAATATGTACATAAATTATCTGGAATAAACAGAATTTGACAGAAAATGTCTCCAAATCCATCAATCCAATCTTATATTTAGACATGCTATTGCAAATCTGAGCAGAGAGGATCTTATAATGCACGGTTGTCAGAGGACGTAATAGTAGTAATAAGATGTCAATGCATGATGTCCAGTGTTCTCAGTTTAATTTATCTTCATGTAGAAACTTGGCAAAATATTACAACAAGAATATTAACAGGAGAAGCGAGGCAAGCTAACTCCAATAAATTATAAAAACAATTGACTGATGACAACAGTTGGTTTTTCACTGTAACAAAGAGTCTCTGCACATGGACAGGTGTGTTTACAGGTCAATACCAGCCAGAGGTTTAATGCAAGTCATTTTCCTGCTCCAATTAGAAAATCTTAAGGTAACATGCATGACTGAATTAATAGGAAACACGAGTGCATATTGATATATTGAAACATTGGGTGCATTAAGACTCAGTTTCAGGTTTACCAAGCAACACCTTCTTAAGACAGCCCCTAAATCAACACACAACATTTTAAGATTCACTCAAAGTAGTCACTCGCAGTGGCTCTCTGTACTATTGTCTTCCTCCGTTGGATGAAAGCACATGTCCATTTTGCGTCGGAGGCGCTTCTTGAGCTGAAAGCGCCGCTGCACTAGAGTAGCGTTGTACTCCTGGGCTTTTAGCTTGGCATAATAATCAGAGAACTTGTTGAAGAGGAAAGAGATCGGCATGCCATTGAGGATGATTCCAAATGAGATGCAGCCAAAGGCCACAATGCGGCCAAGGATTGTTACTGGAACCACATCCCCATAACCAACAGTGGAGATGCTGACCTAAGACAGAAAAGTGAACAGTCTCATATTATTCAGAATTCATTAATATTTTCTTAATTATAACATGATTCTTCATGATGATGAGTAAAAGTGAACTAGTTTAAACGTGAGTTAGAGCCCCTGTTGGCCAATGAAAAGGCTTTGCAAATTGGTAAGACAATTCCCTTTGCCCAGTTGAGACCGGTTGAACCTCTGTACTGGCTGGTGCAGTTAAAAGGAAACATCGCCTTTCTGCCTCCAGCTGGACTTAGTACATCACAAATAATGCTACACACGGTAGGTAAAATAGTCTCATGCAGCTGCCAGTTTCAAGTGAGCTATTTGTAATTTTTGTGCCAGTGGCTCGGTTCAGAGCTATCGAGATGCAGAGTTTCATAACATAGAGTTGCAAACTGCCAACTGTAATGACTGGTAACAAACAGGCGAACTGGTTTTGAATATCGAAAACCATTGTCAGCAAGAGAAGGCCTGATATAAACTTAGTCCTGGGTGAGACCATGGATAATATTTCCATGATCCTCTTGATTTTGCCCTGGTGTCAGATTGGACAACTCTGGGGACAAGAAGCACCTCAAACACATGCATTCACATATATTTTGCATTCACAAATGCATTCACATATATTTTGTCTAGCAGGAGCAGAGTAAATTTTGGGAAATAACAGTTGACATCTCTCAGGATAAGAAGAAGGGTGAAGGGCAGATGTTTGTAGATTAGGAAAAGCTGGAGAATGACATTGAGATGTTTGGCTACTGATACTCACTGCAGCCCACCACCATGCATATGGGATACTGCTGATAGGAGACCCTTCAGTTTCCTTCTCGGCTGAATGAAGGAGAGCGGAGAAAGTGAAGATTCCCATGGCAATGAAAAGGAAAATGCAACAGGTCTGCTGGTAACACTGCCGCAGAGTGAACCCAAAAGCTCTCATTCCAGTTGAGTGTCGGGCCAGTTTTAAAATCCGAAAGATCCGCAGCAGCTTGATGACTTTGAGGACGTGGCTGACCTTGCTAACCCGAGCCATGGCGCTGAGGTCTACCTGTGCATTTATGTCTTTAGTGTTACTAAAGGCTTCAAAGACGATCTGGATGAAATAAGGCATGACTGCCACCATGTCCACGAAGTTCAGTCCACTCCTCAAAAATAGTTTGATGTTAGGAGTGGTGACAAGGCGAATTAAATATTCAAAAGTAAAGAACACAATGGTGATGATCTCCACCCATTCCATGTGCGTTTTGTCTTTGATTCTGTATGTTTGAAGTTCCTCCACAGTATTGAGGGCCATTGCGACAATGGAGAAGAGCACAAAAAGGTTGGAGATCACAGTGAAAGCCTTTGCCAGACATGAGGAAAATGGATCCTCCACGATGTTCCACAGAGTCTTCCGTATATTCCCAAACATCATGTCCTTGAAATGCTCATTGTCATACTTTACCTCAATCTCAGCCATCAGCTCTCTTTCCACCTTCAGGTTGTCTCGCACCTCATCGACCTTCTCCTCAAACATCATCCAGCAGCAGAGCTGGGTGTCCTTCAGGCTCAGGCCCCAGTATGCAATCTCCTCCTCAAAGTTGATGGGGCACATTTCCCGTATGACCCACAGCACTCCGCTTGTGTAGAAATGGAAAATATGGTGAAAGAAAGCAGGGTCACGGTCAAAGAAGAATTCATTCTTCTGTACAGAGTAGTCGTCGCACAGCTTGAGGAGCTTTGCTTTGTCCCTGCACAGGGCCAATGAGCCTATTCGGGTTTGGGGATACTTAATAGCACACTGTTTCGGGATATGAAATACTTTCCCTCCGACATTAATGTGGATGCTGTGTTGGCGTTCTGGTCTGTCCTCTGCTTTGGAGTGTTCTGCTTTAAAGACAGGACTATCCAGATTCTCCAGCGATCTCCATGCTTTCACTGTTTTCTCCTGAGAAAATGGGAATGTTTTGTTGTCTTCAGCACCCTTTGGCAGACAGTTGACAGTTGAGCGACGGTTTTGCAAACATCTCTGCAGCTGAACATTCACTGAAGCCATAGTGAAGCCAACTGTGGTTCAAAGCAGGAAGTCAAAGAAGCAAAATTGAAAGAAAAAAAGCATGACAGGAAACACTCCAGGAAAATGATTCTAGCAACACGCTGTCTCCTGCTAAGCCATCAGAAAGAATGTGTCTGCTCGTTTTGGAAGTGACATCCTGTTGAATAGCAGCTCATCCTGTTTTTGTGGGTCAGTTGTGGCTGGCATTGTTGTCCAGAGAATCCAGAGAAAGATATTCCCCTCTCTGACTGTTACTGTGAGACAACACATAGACATTCGATACATCAGACTAGGAGATCAAGGGCAAGCAGCAGGGATGTCACCCATTTAATCCCATTGGTGCCTTTCCAAGTTTCCTTAAGCAGTTGTAAATTTAGGTGGGGAGGCGGGATTAGAAAACAAAGTTGATTTAGGGATTTTGAAGTGACGAGACAAAGGGCAGTCAAAGACCTTATGAATTTGCAGTTATACTTATTCAGCTTTTAAATGACCCAATTAATATTCCTGTCTTTCATTTACTTATACCATTTTCATAACTCTGAACCTCCCCTTAGAAATTATTCTAAATAAACCTTAAAAGGAGAGTATACATTTGTAAAGAGGAGTGGAAATTTAGATTTGTGCTTTGCAGCTCCCCACTGTCTGTAGCAATTTGGTTTTAAATCCAATTTTGTATGAAATATATAATATTGTATATCTGTACATTACATACAGCAGTTGTCACTGATGTTCAATAAGGGACCATTTCTGTTTATTTCATGTCCAGTTATTTCAAGTAATTTAAGAATAAATTTATTTAATTGAACTGGTTGTTTTCTCAGGAAACCTCATGAAATTTATCATACACCTCACACTCACACTCGGTGCTAACAGAGTCACAAAAGCATATTCATTCTGAAAATGAATTCTGCTAATGATATTGTTAGCAGCACATCTAAGTCAAATAGATGATATTATTTACCTGTGTTATTTATCTAGTAGCCATGTCTGTCCTTACATGAGGCATTGATTATTCATAAACTGGTATATCTTTATTAGGGTTTACATGAGTCTCATATTGACATAGTCTCATATTGATATTATCTAGTAGTAGATTTTTGAGAGAGCATGTACAAATTTGAATTTAAAAACTGTTTTTTGTGTTCAGTTGCAGGGCCAGATTAAACCCATAGTGTGCTATTTGCCTACTCCTGATGTAAAATGTGTATTTAATGTGTTAGAATGAAAACACACTATACAAATTTTATAGTGCTTTGTAATTGAGATGTCACATACAACTAAGGTAGGTCAGCAACATCAGACTAAAAGTAGCCAAAAAGTACCATTGTTTTTGATCCTATGAAATCATTTGAAGGTGATTTCTCTCAGCTTAATTGACTAAGTGTGATCTTCTCCTGCTAACCTACTTGACAAGCCTTACAACTAATTACGAGATTATACCTTTAAGGGAAAGACGAACAGGCCAGATTTAATGGTAACCTATAAACACATATTACAGAAGGAAAACAAAGCACTCTGTAAACAGTCAGAAGGGTCATGTTAAAAACAAAAAAACCCCAATACAGGTGTTATAAGCTTTGACAGCTGTCAGCTGTGCCATTATCTACTAGAGGCTTACAAGGTACTGTTCCTCTCATGTACAGTTTTTTACAATCCAAAACTTTTACCTGAAACTTGAGGATGCTATAAAACTACATCCTCCACTTGCCAGCTGTTCTCTTATTGCACTGATGATGTATCGAAAGTGGCAGCAAAGCTGCGCCAAGAAACAGGAAATGTAGGGGTCAGTTTGTAAATTACTCAATCTAGAACCTGCAGACTGTGTGTCAAGATAATAAAGGACATGACAATTAGATTTGCTGTCAACAGTACAGCAAATTAGATTACAGTAATGACTGATAGATTTGATAAACACAAAAACACTGAGAAAAAAATTTAATCAGAAAACAATGAAGTCTACTGACTGTGATGACTTTCTCACTTTTCCTCTACCGTCACCAACAGGTTGACACTTTGGGCTGTTCCTGTAACACTATAATATAACACCTGCTGTATGGACTCCTGAAAAACTTTAGTACAGATATCTGCAGTGCTCAGTTAAAGATTCCGTAGAACTTTGTTGATTCCATCCCTTCCCGTTGTACGACCAGCAGCTCAAAGTCTACTCTTTTCCTGTGAAATAAACTGGAACTAACTGGAACAAAGTTTGATACATTAGGGAGGAAGTGCAATCAATGAGGACAACAGTCATAAGGACAAATTGTCGATTTAATCAATAGTTTTGTTTATGGCCAAATACCTGGAAATCTAATGAGATTGCTATCATCCCCAGCTATGCTGTGTGTTTAACGTTAAGAACATATTAGTATGCTTACAACCTAAACAACCTAAAGATATTTTAGCATCTCGCTCAGAGCCCTAGCAGTATCTGCAGCTGACCTGAGCTGATTCAAGTAACTTCACTGACTGTGCTGTGGTCTGTCATTTTCTTTCCTCTAGCTTGAAAAGAGCAAAAAAACCAAACAAACAGGGATGATGACAGTTCATCACAACCTTCCACAAGGTTTCACTTGTTAGAAAGCCCACAGGCTCATGACGTTGTTATGCACACATTCAGATCTTAAGTGACTTAAGTGAATACCTTAACACTGTGGTTAATCAACTACAGAGATGTCAATGTGACGCGCTGAGATTTTATATTGTTATAATGGACAGAGAGATGAGAGGACTCAACATGTAATAAAAAGATAAAGACACAGTTATATGAGAAAGACACAGTTATATGAGAAAGACTACTTTTATTTGATTCTTTTTCAGCATCTAATACTTTGATCCAAAAAGCAAATACAGAATGACAATAACTGTAATTCTGCCCAAAAATAAATAAAAACCTTCCTTAAAAATAAATATCAGCCACACAACTCAACATGAGGAAAATGTGAGCACACGTACAGAATTCTCTCTCAATTACGGCCGATGTTTTTGTATCGGTCCATCAGACTTATACATTTCTTTGAGACTATCACACACAAAAACAACACAAAAAGGACTGAAACAAGGCAGGTCCGTCAACCAAACACTCACTCCAACACTAACCAAAATCTGCATCCACAAGAGCAAACGAGAGAGTTAACAAAACATAACATATTTGTTCCCAGTGTAGCATCAAAATACCAGACTCAAGAAAACCTCTTTGCCTCTTAACCGACATCAGTTTCATCAACTATAGTACAGTATTATTACCAATGAGCAAACTCGGCTTTAACCCTGAATTTTTTGTCAAGCATTAGTACTTGTACCAATCTTTTCTTAAATTAATACTTTGACACTTTGGAAAATATGCTTTCTTTCATTTATAAAAGAAAATTGATGCCACTCTCATGTCTGTACAGTGAATATGAAGCTACAGCTTGAGGCTGCTCAGCCTCACATATCATAAAGACTGTAAACAGGGGGACATAGCTCGTGTGGCTCTGTCCAAACCACTCCCTACAAGCACCTTTCATGCTCACTGATAACTTATCACACTGTATCTTGTTATTTAATCTGTGCAAAAGCCTCAGTGTAAATAAGGGTTGTGTACTTTGTGGTTTTTACAGGGAGTTTTGTGCTGGACCATTAAAGAGTGCACCGACTTCCTGGAGTCTTGTTGTCACCATGACCTTACAAGGCAACTGACTATATGTTTCCTTGTTTCCAGCTTCTGTGCTAAGCTAAGATTGATATTTATTGTGCGTATGTGAAATTGGCAACAATCTTCTTATCTAATTCTTAGCAAAAATGCAAATAAGTGATGAGGACTGCTATGACAACAAATACTACAGTAAAAAAATGAACTGAAAGCTATGTTTCACTGCCAGATCACTTCATCACCAAGAGAACATGCCACAGATATGTTGGAAGGAGTCAAAAAAAACAGTAGTTTAGTAAGCAAAGAGGATGTCTGTACCTTTTCCACTTGTTGGCAGATAAAGTACAACAGATTCAGTGAGGGGAAAACAGAGAGTACGTTCATGTGGACTGAAGTTCCCAGAAACCATACCAGGTCTTTACTGAGAAAGGTCAGATTTTTATATTCAAAATATATTGCTTTTTTTGTAGACCAGTTAAGTTTTGGGAAAAACAGTCATTTGCTTTATTACATAAAGTTAAGTTAGATAAGATTGATACCACTCTTATATCAGAAGAGTAAATAACAAGAGCCAGTTCAGCTTGGCTTAGCTTACTTTAGCATAGAGTCTGAACATAGGACAACATAGTTAACGTGGCCCTGTCCAAACGTAACAAAACCAACCAGCACACCTGATGCTCACCAATTTATATGCTAGGTATAATGTGGTTTATAGATACAAAAACCTTATTATAACATTTATGTCTTTTATTATTTGGCTTGGTCAACATAGTGTGGTTGTTATGCAACCAACAGGGGATCCAAGATGGCTGAGGGATAATATTTACCCCACAGTTATACAAGTGGTATCAGTTTTCTCATCTAACTATCACCTAAAAAGATGTGTAACTATTCATATAATCCAGTCTGCGAACTGTCATTCCTTTAATGGATAATCCGATCCCAATGTCCATTTGGCTCAAGAGAGCATACTTTCACAAGGTGCTGATGCATCTGCTACTGTTACAAACAACAACAAACCAGTGGAGCGCAAAAGCATGAACATAAAAACCAACCTTAATACTGCAAAACTTAAGTTTTGGGGATTGCAAAGATCAATTCATCTTCCTCCACCTTCCTTATAATTATCATTTGTTGAATCATTTGGTCTGTGAAAATAGTGAAAAAAATAAATAAATGAAACCAAAATACATTCAGTTTTGTTTCACAGAAGAGAGGAAAAACAGTCAATCAACTGTTCAATAAATCAACTAATGTTTCATCTCAAATCTAAACAGATCACACTTAAGCTGATTGTCTCAGAATTGTAACAAAACTGGTAACCTGTCGAGGAAAATAGCAGGGTTCAAAAAGTAAGGCAAAATATAAACACTTCAACCATGCTGATATTCTCTGCTGCGCTCAGCTAAAAGAGTGAACATAAACTCATTAACAACCAAGCAGAATTGTTGAAGCCCTAACACTGAAACTAATCCTTCTTAAATTTGAAGCGACAGTTTGAAAATATTTTCCCCATCTGAATATTTACCGCTGAGCCATTTCTTGATTGGGTTAAACCTCCAGAGGGCGTTGGGACATGACAGGCTGAACAGCTGGATTTGTTTTCTTGTTGTCCTGTCGGCTCTGAGGTCACTGCGGGGCTTGAGACAGCATCAGGTGAAACACAGTCAGCTGGCCATCTGTGTCACACCTTCATTCACCATCCAAGTCGATCTTAAGGAGAGTTTCCTGGCGGCAGAGACAACACGCGGCTTAGTCGACATACTGCACAGCATAAGCCTTTAACCCGATGGGAGAAGATTGAGCTGTGTTTATCTGGGAAGCTGACACAGTGTTTTTTAAGAAAACCCAAGAGGTGTTTCAAACACAAAAAGCTCAAACAGCAAACTCCAACTCAAACTGCACTTTTAACAATTACAGTGGTGGAAAAATGTTTTTGGACACCCTAAAAATTTTACACAATCCCAAATATTATCATGAAATATTTGTGGAAAAATCTTTTTTTGTGTTGCAAAAGGTGTGGCTGCATCAGACAAATGCAGACGCAAACAAATGAAAATGATTAATTTTTTGTGTATTGTTAAGAAAAAAATAACAAAACTAAATTCTTGATAGTTTCAACATGTCAGTTCTCTCCATTGTCAGTATCAGAGTTAAGAAATAACAAAGAATGTGTTAAAAACTGAACAAAAAATAAGTAAACCATCATATCATCAAATGAATGTAGTCCTGCCATTAGCAGTAGAGCAGTAGAGCACTAATCCTGGCTGGTCAGCTCTCCACAAGCCTTTCACACTGTTGAGAGATAATCTTGTCCCATTCTTCTTGATTAACTGCTTTTAATTCTTGCTGGAGATAATGCTTCGCCTGTCCTTCTGCGTACCCTCACATTAGCAGCAGGAGGGTTAAGCTGGAAACTGGACTCAGATGCTGAGCATGGTTTGTTATGTTGAGTTATAGTTCTAAAGCGCTGAGGATCACACTCTGGCTAAATGATACTGATGAAGCCGCTGATGAAGCGCTTTGTTTAGTTCTGTGCTGCATGCTTTCGCACCCTGCTTTTGAAGTAGCTGCCTGCTGAACATATACAGTAGGCCCAACACCCTTGCTTAAACTGTTAACAGCCTATGATGTTTACAGGAACTGACAGTAGATTTTGTTAATCCCTTGTCATGTTTAAGCTGAAACATCCTGAGAACGACGTGTTCTCAGCATGGCTAAAACACAGTAGCTCCTCCACCAAAGTTTTGAAGAAATAATCAAAACTGTTCCAACTCTGACCGGACACTGAAAGAAACAGAAATTGGTTTTACCTTTTAAAAGCCCTAAAAACATAAATTCTAAGGACAAAGGCACACCTCTAAAAGTCGGCTTCTCTCAGCATTAAATGTGTTCCTCGTGTCTTTCCTGTGGTGCCAAATCATAAAACACAGCCTCTAAAATAACCACTTAGAAATTAAGCAGCTCTTTATAACAGTTCGACATGTGTACATATATGCAACTGTATGAATGGTATCTCCTCTCTGAAGGTGAATGAAGGTGCCTGTGTCAGTTTTTTTATGTGTGCGTGTGTGTGTGCACAAACATCTCTTGCCTTGATAAAACATGTGTTTGGAGCCATGGGTGGCCCCTGGATGATGAGTGGGTCCTGGGACTCTTTCAGGGAGAAGCTCTGCTCAATGAGAGACCTGGACGGCCTGAACTCCTCTCTCCACCACCACAGAGCCATTCCCACCAGCAGCACACTCAGAAACACTGTGACACACACAAAGATTAGAAGTTGTTAGAAGCTTACATTTTAAATGTATTACATGATAAGGGAGCTAAGCAAATACAACACATGTAGCTGAAAACCAAGGAAGTATCATGAAGAAAAAAGTGTCTGATCTGTAAAGTCCTATTCAACAAACTGTTAGCCACTTCTCTTTTCTTCTTAACCTTCAGTCATAAAGGGCTAAATTCTTAACAAATATGTATGTGGAATAAGTTGCTCAAGAGCTCTTCACCAGTGTGCATACACAATGACAGATGCTGCCTGATGCATGTTTATTAGTCAGCGGGGAGTGGCCATGACAGCCTCAGAGTGTGTTGACATCACTTTTAGACCCTCGATTTCGCAATTGAAAACTTTAAACTCATGTTGTGAAGCAGCTGGAAAACTGTAACTTGAGGCAATCTGAAGGACAAAATTACAACAACATGTATCTTATACAATATGTCAATATTTGATTATGAGTCACTATTTTTTACAGTTAAACTATGCCGGTGACAAACTCTAGATTGCAAAAGTGCCCCTTTGTTTCTGTTTGAGCATTTTATTTTACTTGCAGGCAGGTTACCTGCCCTGTGTGATAGGAAAGCAGCTATTTTAAGCAGCGGTGTGTTCTGGGCTGATACTGAAGAAAGATAAGTGCAGGAGGTTTATCAGTCATGTGGTGAGGGTTTGTTTTCACAAAATATTTTTTTGAAATACAAAATTTCTTACTGATGAGAGAAAGGATTCCAGCAAATGTAGGATCAGATAAAGTTGATGTAGGTATTGTGCGAGCAATGGCAGGAATTTCATGAGATTTGTTTTGTTTTGAGATTTGTCTTTCTGGAGGAGTGCAGCTAAACTCTGGACTCTCAGACATCAGGTCAACGAGGCACTCGTGCTGGCACACTGTCCTGGTATGTCCGCATACAGATGGCCCTAAGAACCAGAGAGAGGAGTGATGAGGTGACTCCAAATTAAATCACGCTGCAGCACCAGCAGAAGTATCCATACGAACCACTGGGCTTCTTACAGAAACAAAGCTTTTCACATTTAGCAAAATCACTACAGCAGTACAGGTTTCATTTATTCTGATCATACCATTTGGCTGAAGAGCCAGCTGAACGATGACCACACCGCCCGGTGAGGCGGCATTGGACAACAAGACTTGGAAGTCCTTGCCGTTATGTTTGTTGGCTCGGCAGACAGAGTGCGTCACATCTTCACTCCAGTAAACAAAACCCTGAAGCAGAATGTTCAGACTTAACAGAACTGGTATTTCTCAGCGAAAATCACATCATTCATCATTGTAATTATGACTTGATAGGTTGTATTGAAAAGGTGCTCTGTCATAATCTTTTTTTTTTTTTTTTTTTAAATTCTAGATTTTACCAGCACAGTCGATGAGTGAAACAGCATGAAACCAAAGGGCCTCATATTGTCTGTTTTCATTCAGTAGACATAGCCAAAGTAAATGCCAACTTCCTTTACCACTTTACACTGCTTGAGTTTACGTGCAGGCTTGGCGAACAGCACGTGCGTATGCCAATTTTTAAATGTTTCATCAGTCCTGCATCTTTATTTTGTGTTTTAGAACTTGCCTGCGCAATACATGTGTGTGCAGGAATGTGTGTTAGATCAGCTGTAATCAAGTGCATGCTGGCAGAAGCAAAAAGATACAAACAAAATGCAGAAACAGTCATCAAAACCTAGGGACACAAGTGGCCAAGAACTTGAGTTAGTAAAGTAGAAGCAAAAGTTTCATAGAAAATAACAAAAAGAATTTTGCGTTATCGATATCCTTGATTAGATGTAGGGTTGATTTCTAGATTTAAAGGTCATCTTAGCAAGAAGGTAACAGAGAACCTATGTTGTCAATAGGATTACAAAATGCCATTTAAACAAATAACCAAGCTTCATTTATCATTTAATAACAACAGGAAGTCTTTGTTATGTTGGGTCTTTGTGTCTTATGTGTCTGTTGTTTGCACTGGCCCATTTTGGCTTACACTAGCAAATGCTGTCAGTACAAGATGAGACAAAAAAGGATTAAGAAAAAATTATAAAAACAGTTATAAATATTGTAACTGATAAACTGGACTTCTAAGGGTTATTTAAGTATGTGCGATTATACGACAAAGACAGGTCAGGGAAGATGTCGCTATGCAAGCAGTAAAGGAAAGGTTATATTATTCACATGGTAAGTGAGCACTCACACATATTCTTCTTACTAAATGATTACTAGTCATTTAACTACACACCGATATTTGTGTAGCAGCTCTGTCTTCAACATTAACATTCATGTGTGTCAGAAAAGAAAACGAAAAACCTAAGAGGAAAATTTCAGAGTGCTCGGCTAATATGTGATTTGAAAGGAATCAAGTGGAGTTCAGACATGGCCTCTACTTCAACATGCGACTGTAATGTTAATTTACCTCAAACACAGCCAGTCCGAAGGGCCGGTCAAGGTAACCGTTAGACTCTACCACTGTTTTACGATGACCACCCACTAGATTTACTCTGGAGATACTTCTGGTTCCCTGATCAACCCAGTACAGCAGCTGCCGAGGCATGTCTAGAAAAACAAACAAACATCAAAACAACACCTGCACCGTAGAAAGCAACAACTGAGTGACTTAAACAGAACCGTGTGAGGCATTCAGACCTCTGTCTTCAGCAGACCATGCATACAGACTAAAACGGGGAAGCTATGGCTTTCTGTAGTTCATTGCACTTCTCTAAACAATTTACATAAATCTGAAGAGAAGGACTTTAGCCACATTCAAAAATCACTGTCTGATTAGCTCAGCAATCCTGGAGAACATACCCAGAGAGAGTGCAACGGGGTGGCGTATCGAGTCAGTGACCAGAGCCATCCTGTCCCAGCCGTCCAAGCTAGCCCTCTCAATCTTTGAGGAGCTGCCACACTGCGCCCAGAACAGCAGCCTGAGGAAACAGAAGCAGCTGACTGAAAACTGGAGTTCTGGGGCTGAAAACTGTGCTTTATTCTGTTACATACACATGGTATTTAAACTGTATTCCTTTTTTTCCTTTAAAAGTTATTGATACTAATTTATTATATAATACCTTAAACTCTATCTTTATCAGAGTAATAAAAAAGTTATTCAGACTGTGCTTTGTTTTTCCTCTAAATGCTGTTGCTACAACAAAGAATTAAAATGAATAAGCTAACACCCAAATGAACAGATACAAGTACTTATATTTCAAAAACGTGCCGCTCTGACTGACAGATGAGGTGAAAGATGGAGCCACGCACTTCAAACACCTTTTTTTTTTTTTTTTTTTGACTGTGCAGCTGCTATTTGTTCATGCATGTATTAGTATGCACCTCATTGCCCCTCCCTGGGTAAATGCTTGATTAAAGTAGTCTCGTGTTTAACGAACTCTTAATGTGGTCTTTGTTGTGTTGCGTTACATCATAAAAACCTGGGGAAAGCTTTTAAAACAAACATTACATGCAACTTCATGATGCAACAATGAGTTAGTGTGACAAACCTCCTTGATGATTTCCTCCTCATAACTAATACTTTAAATGAGTAGTAAATGCCGGGGCTCTCCTACCCTTGGCGAGGATCAACAGCCACTGCAGAAGGTTTGTCAAGTCCTGTGATAAGGGGACGCTGAGCTGAACCATCCAGCAGGCCAACATTTACAGAACCGCTCTCCATGCTGGTCCAGTAGAGGAGCTGGTGGATCCAGTCCACAGCCAGGCCCGACACTGACCCTTGGCCTTTCAGCACCAACACTGAATCCTGCGCTCCTCCATCCAATGAGACTCTGATTGAAAGGAAGGTATTTATTCAAAGCAGCGCCTCAATGAGTTCATGCATCTCTTCTCATTATAAAGTGCAGACTCAGAAAACTTTAAAGCAAAATACAACCAATAAACTATCTATCATTCTATCCATCTATTTGATCGAGTGTGGTCATTCATACTAGTGACGTGGTCGGCCCACTGAAATATCCTGCATGATGGTTTGTGCAACTACTCACGGTCACCAGAAGATGAAGCTTTAACCTTTGACTTTTCCTCTAGCATCGCACGAGGGTCACATTTAAAACAAAAAACAAATATCTCAGCTATTGGAATGGATATTAGGTTCAGACATCCATGTCATTTTTAGGATAAACTGCAATAGCTTTGGTGATCCTTGGACTTTCCGTCTAGCATAGTTTTTCAATCTAAACTTTTTATTGGGTTTGTAAAATGTCAAAGATTCAAAAATCAGGACAAAGGAGATGTCTAAATGTCATAATTGTCAGTGATTAATTTCCACTTCATTCATTTTGATAAAGCATTTTGTTGCACTCGCCCACAGGAGCAGACTGTGCGTCAAAGTTGAATGTCACAGCCTTGTTCTCCTCTTTTATGTTTTTATTTTATATTCTATTCATGTTTCATCGCTTCACTTCAAGCCAAAAGACTTCTCCTCGACCAGAGTCAAACTACACAAACAGGAACCAATACAGACAATTTCTTTAAACTGACAATAACCATTATCGGTGACAACGTACAACATCAGCCTGTACTTCTCATAAGATCAAATGCCAAGTGTTTCCGTGATATAAATCAACTGGTTGAAACGTAAGGAGAGTGCAGAATAGGGAACAAATGCATAAAGCTCGGCAGCAGTTCAGTCAAGTTTCTATTAATGTTTTTATACTATTTTTATTTCTGCTTTGAAAAATAATCCACTATTAGAACCAACTGTAAGCAGCATGTGTACAAACTGACCAAAGCAGCACTATCACACTACAAACATTTCATAGCTGCTGTTTGGCAGCAGGTTAATGAAACCTTAAAAGGTTTTTTGAAAGTGAAACTCTCAATTTATCAGTCAACAAGTTTTGGGTTGTGGCTCTCTAGCTTCCTGAACTGAATGGGGAACCACACCAATTTTACACATCAACATCTGTTAACAAGTCTTGAGGAGAACTGCATACATGGGGAAAAAGTGCTGTTGAAAGCCTTTTAAGGCTCCAGAAAGAGTTGCATGAGCTCTGACCTAGTGTGGATCAAAAGACTACAAGTTTGAAAACGACATAAATTCATTGAGTGTGGAGTTAGAAGGGCTGCATTAGCTGCAACCAGCATAACACCTCCAAATCTTGAGCCAAACCGTGGCAGTCCTATTGCATTGTGGGTATTGTAGGGACCAGGTGATGACAAGGAAGAAGAAAGTGTTGAATCAGAAAGACAATATCTCTCTGACAGTTCTGCTACATTGATATTGTTTTTAAAACAAACCAAGTCTGCAATGCTAAATTAGTGACTCATAATGTGCAATATGGATATACATGACTGATATTAGCTACCTGAACAGAATGGCTCACCAACACCTACAGAGAAAGGATACATGCACAAGGCTGTATTTGTTCTACACAAGGTATTTGCATAAGTGGACAAGTTCAAACATGTGCAGTACAGCCCGTATTATGCACAATATCTACGCCAGCGCTCTTACACGTGTGGACTCTTGCCCGCACGCCTGTGTGCGCGCATGTGCTTGCCGGAAGTTGTAATCGTCACTGTGATGTTTACTTTTACATAAGGTGGTTTTGTTATTTGTTTAGTCTCCTCACACATGATGTAATTCATTATTTAACTAGTATATGTTGAATGAGGGCAGTGAGGAGACAACTGCAAGACTAACGGCATTCATCTAAACAGACTTTGGTGAGATTGCCTGGATTCTTCCTGGCTTAATGAACTGCGGGCTCATTTATATTAATATGTTTTTATGTTGTTTAACTGGAGCTGTCCCTTTCAAAGAACATAATAAAAGAAATAATGCAAACAAATTTCCCCTGTTAGAGGTATTCCAGTCATGTTCAGCTGTGGACTCACAGAGGATGTCCTGGGGGGGGTGACTAACCCATTTGCTCAAGCAAACTTTTGAGATGCCCAACAACTGTTACAGACACTGCGGTTAGTAATGGAAGATGGGTGAATGGGGTTATTTATTTGTTTACAATTGGATCACAAACTGTGCTATTAACAAAAGGGAGTTACCAACTGTCCCATTCCTCAAGCACGGCTTTGGCTTTTACTAAGTAACACAAAACAGTGTGTGGTGGTTGCAGCAGCTACAGCTCCACTATGTTACCTGTACACGGAGCCTTGTCCCTGCCGGGCCCAGTACAGTGTTCGGTTAGAGGCCAAGGCCGCTACTGGCCCTGGTCCTGGTAAACGTGGAGCTGGATCTCTGTATTCAGTGCCAGTGATGTTTAACCTTCGCAGTCCTTGAAAGGAGGTGAAAACAAGTTGAGCCTCATCTCCTGGAAAAACAAACATCAATGAAAGTCACTACATTGTTTGTTTTACATGCAAATACTAAGATGCAAATCAAACTAACATTATCCACAACAAGTAAGACATGAAATCAGCTGGAAAATGACAGCGACCCAACACGTGTAAAATTTCAAGTTCATGTTTTGCCATCTGTGACAAATATCAGCTATCATATCAGTTTCATATCAGGGGGAAAAAAAAAAAAAAAATCAAACCATAACCAATGCGACTGCATTATTCACTTATACAATAGAAATGATGTCACAGTTAAGCAGATCACAATAGAAATAATTCACTGCTGAGAACTATGTAGGGGCTTGTTCAATAGGTGTGTCTTCAGTGAAGTGATAGATGATCAACAATATATTTGTACAGCCATCCTTTCGTTTGCAGTGTAAATAACTCAAAGTTTATGAAGGTGGGACCAATATGAGCTTCAAACAGTTCCTGACAGAGTACACATAGCTGCCAAACGCCACTGATAATGTACAAATAATTGCAAAGCTGTATTCTCCGGTATGCTTATGCAAATACTTGCTCCAGTTGGAAAAAGGAACAATAGGGACACGTTCACCTAAAATGTCTGCAGTAATAAGTTACCGTCCTGCCTGTTCCAAGCTTCCTAGTCTCTCACTGAAATGAATTTAAACCCATCTCACGCTCACATCTTCACCACAGGTGCATCTCGTTTTTGACGGACATAAATAATCTGACTTAACTTGAGATTCTGGTTAAAATGAGATCAAATGTGTTGATCAAATAAATAGTAATTAGTAACTAAATAATGGCAATAGTAACCAAATTGAGTATGAGTGAAGATATGCTTATGTCTGTTTGATTCAGCTTAGGTGACATTTGTTGATTACTCACAGCTTAAAAAGGAAAACCTCAGACATTTTAACAATTTGGGGAAACAGGAATGGAGTTTAAATTGGTCAATTTATTTCACTGTATTAGTTTGTTATGGTGCAACGGTCAACAGAAGTCTGCATCGAAGGACAGTGTTCTTAATAATGTTCTGCTCTTGGGTTTATTGGTTGTACGACTGAAATTACCACAGTGGCGTGACTTATAAATCACCTTACAATATAAAATCCTTCATTTTGCTGGTGGCAGACCTCCACGATCATCAGTCATTCAGATCTCACCTTTGGCTTTACACTCTCTGGTTGTTTGATTCATCAGGTAGTCCTCGTTGCAGTCGCAGGTAAGGCTGTCGTGAACGCACAGCTGATCACACACGTCGCTCTCCAGACATGCGTTCACCTCTAGATGATAAAACAGATACTTGGTAAAGTAGAGATTAAAAGGTGTTTCAAGGAGGCAGCTGTTAAATACGTGTAGACTGAAGTCCCGTTTCTGTTAGTAGCAAAAGTTATGTAAATTGTATCAGTTTCTCCTCAACAATAAACTATCCCTTCAAAAAGTAATTGATATTGTCAGATGTAATAAGGAGTTTTGTGCAGTGGTCACAAATCTTTCCACGTGCTGATGTAATGGTGGAGTAAATTTAGCAGGTACGAAGCTGCTGCCACTCACCCTCACACTGGCTGTCTCTGACCAGCCTCATGTTGTCGGGGCAGTCGCAGAAGAAACCCATATCCTGGTTGACACATTGATGAGAGCAGCCACCATTATTGACTTCACACTCGTTCACATCTGCAAAGAACAAACATTACACAATGAGTGGTTTCGTACAAGGAAGCACAGAGCGTTGTTCAGTGTCAATATCGTGTGACACAAGTCTGTACTGTCGTCATTCCTGATGTCATAACAACAAAAACAAACTGATTGTCTGGATCCAAAACCATATTTTGGCGATGGTGTGGAATATTTCTATTTACTAAAAAAAAAAAAAAAAATGCAGTGACCATGAGGTTTATTCATTTAGCACTGAGGTTTAGATGTCAGAGGGCTGACTTTGGACTGGGGATCATTCCAGAAAGACGATAACTTTAGTCCACTTTGCTGAAGAACTGATGCCCCGAATGTCACCTGCGCAGTCCTCTGGGATGGGTCTCCATTTCACATAATTGAGTCAAGTCGGTGTGTGTGGTGAAAGGTATTTTGGTTGCTGTTTCAGAGATGGGTACATTAGGTTCTTGACTGGGGCTTCTGGATTGTCCATTGAGCTTTTAGGTATAGCTCCTCTCCTTTCCATTTCCTCACAGTGGAGGAGTTTAAGTAAAGTAAACTTAAACAGCTTTTGCAAACAACATCTATAGACACAGAGCGATATAAATAACAAGTGAAACAACACAACTAAGGGTCTACCGCCATGCTAGCAGCTCACTGAAGCTATATTAAAGTGCAGCTGTGCTTTGAGCATCATCATATTGTAAACATCAGCATGTTTAAATTGGCATGACAGACGTTATGGTTACCATGTTTTAGCATTTTTGCATGACAGACACAAAACAAACGTTTTAAATTCAAACAACAGTGAAATGGTTTTGAATAATATTCAAATACACTCTGGCTTCTAAACATCTGAAAATGTGGTTAACCACAAGCTAATTCACAGTTTGAATAACAGTGTGTGCTGTTTGTCAAATGATTTGTGGGCGAATGCCTCTAAACAGGGCTCGACTTTGTTTTGTTGTTTGTGGTGAGCAGTAAATGAGCCTTCTGCCTGAACAAAGCTGCTTGTGTTATGCGCTTAAGACTTCTGTACTACCTTTCAGTGTCAACATTGAAAAAGACCAAACAAATCTATCCTGTCTGTTGTGATCTAAACCGGAGAGTCAGGCACTGAACAATTTGTCACTCTGGACTCTCCACTATACACTGCCCTCTGCTGGCCGGTTAGCAACATCAGCAATAAAGCATGAGCCTATATTCAGCCTCTCAAATACAATAAGAGTTTGTTAAACAATCAGCATATTTGGTCTGAGCTGCAGCACTTTCAGCTACAAACGCAGCAACAGCATAAAACAAAAGTTTAACAGAATAATATTTTACGTACAGACTAAACACAGAGAATTTTCACTTTGAAAAAGCTTGTATTTTTAGAAACAAAAGTCTAAAAATATTCATGACTTTCTTTTGTCTTCACTGACAGATTGTTAAATGTGTGCTCATGAATAGCCTGATGCTACATTTGCATTTGGAGCTATGAGAGTCTTGACACTAACCAGCCCCTCACAGATCACCAGCGTGTGGTCCCTTTAAAACCAGGACATCTGGGCTTCAGTAAACTGTCATTTAAAAGTGAGGGAGATGCTTTTTCCTAAATAGAATAGCTTGTATGGTAACAGGCTACAGACTTAATTCAGGAGCCCGTAAACGTAATTAGACAACATCTGTTGTGTCTGTTTGTTCCATCATCAAACTGCATTTCCCCCTCAGTGGCTGGGGTTAAATTTACTTCAGTTTGCCTGTACCGACTGTTTTCCCAGCAGTCCACCACTTGGCAGTAACTGATTAAACTGTGGATTTATGTTAATAAGCTGGCTTATAAAAAATACACCTGGTGTTCTGATCAAGGGCTGAAGTCCTGTACTGTCTGATTGAAAAAAATGTCTACTATACTCGCAGAAGTGCATAAATTGTTGCACTCCGCATCACCAGCTCCTCCAAAAATCGTATTTTTCTTCAGTACATCATGTAACACACATTTGTGACCATCCCGAGTTTATGTTCTCTCCATGCAGAGATGAAGTGACAACACTTTGTACAACAAATTCTATATCTTCTTAAAATCAACAATCTGACAGTCACACCCACATGCTGTTTATTGAGATGTGCAACAATGAAAAACAGGGGTTTTTTTCAGTCCTCACATAATACCTTCTATCACTTTCATGAGTACAACCAAGTGCAGGAATCTCTAAATTACTCTGAGGAGATACTTTCCTAAGGCTCTGTTATCCCTCTGCGTGTGGCTCTTCAGAGGAGCAGTTTTGCTTTCAGACACGATTCGACGACATGTCAGCATATGTTGAACATAGCCCCGCCTTTTTCTTGGTCAGACACAGATGTTTGGTAATAAGACCAGGTGTGTGGTCGATGTTCCAGTTTGTCACAAAGCTTTTTGCATGAGTTGATATCAGGCTAGTAAAATTCCTCAACACCAAACTGGGAAATTTACCTCTGGACTTATCAGAAGTATCTGAAAGATTTCTCTTATCGCAGCTCATCATCCCAACCAGGAAGAAACAGTAGAGACAGTGTATACAAAAGGGCGACTCCACAGAGTTTCTTTTGGTTTTGCACCCGTCTCACTCACCACAGTTGTGCTCGTCGCTACCATCTGAGCAGTCTATTGCGTTGTCACACCTCCAGGACTGGGGGATGCACTGCTCGTCTCCACAGTGAAACTCAGATGGCAAACATTTATGAGAGGCCTGCGGGCTAGATTGAGACAAACCACACAACTTCCTAGACTCATCCCGCCCATCTCTGCAGTCCTTGCGCCCATCACACAGTTTGTCCCTGGGTAGGCAAGTGTCGTACGGCCCGCATGAAAACACTGTGCAGTTCTGGCAGGAGGCCTCATCGCTCCTGTCACCGCAGTTGTCCACACCATTGCATAGGAAATGTAGAGGTATGCACTGTCCGTTGTGGCAAGCAAATTCATGTTTTTTACACCAAAGGTCACCTGTAAACAGGGAGGCTCACAGTTACTGAAATAGTGATGTTTGTAAGGCCTATTGATCCACAGTAATTAATTAAAAGAGGAACCAACATAAATGTCAGAGAGAGAGAGAGAGAGAGAGAGAGAGAGAGAGAGAGAGAGAGAGAGAGAGAGAATCAGGAGATACATGTAATGTAACTACTGGGTCTCTAAAATGACTGGCGTTGCACTAGGATGTCTGTTTTCTGGTGGGAGAAAAAAAATCTTTCTACATTTTCCTGGCAGGTATTCAAGACTCTAACTCTCTAAGCTCCTTGCAACACTGACAATATTCATGCTGCTGGTGTTACTTGCATCAACAGTATTTATGTTTAATGCCTGCAATCACATTAAATCCTCAAAAAATACTTTGTTTGTAAATGTTATGGAGTATGAGGTTCAGCTGAACACCAAATGGCTCTGGAATTCAATATCCAGAGTAAGCTAATGACTTAAACAGGATTATAAGACAAAAATCTGCAATGGTATTTTTCTTCACACAGTGAATAAATGAGATATCTTTTACAGTATTACAGAGATGAAAGAAAGCGTATCTATATATATTGTATGGTCGATAAAAATAGGTGTTTACATAATGTTGGGGGTTTATTAACATTAGTTTAAAAATAAATTTTCTGTTTAAAAGAAGAAATTCTGCTTCAAAAGTGATTCATAATTAGTTTTTTAACTCCATTACACAGTACTAATGTCCAAACAGGACAACAACTGTAGGTAAAAGAGCACAGCACATCACATCATATCACAATAATCGGACTGACAGTGTGGCGCCGTTAGACTTTGACACAGAGCAGAAAAAACTGAAATAATCACCTTTGAACTACATTTTGCAGCCAGCGTGGACTTGTTTGAGTTTTTCACTTGGCGAGCAATTATCATGATAAGTGCATTGCACAATATTTCTGTTTTCTGGGACTTCAAAGTCACATAGTCAGACTTCTTAATGTCAGCTTTTGGTTTCAGCCTCTCCTGTGTGCCACAACTGGACAGTACAACTCTTACTTTAACTTTATTATTGTCAAATCAATGAAAGAATCCATCCATCCATCCTCAATGTCTAAAGGTTAGGTGTTACAAAGAAGCTAGCGTTAGTTAATAGATCAGTTAGATGTTTACATATTCAGCTTAGCGCTCAGTTTTGCACCAAAACATGTAACAAATATAAAAACTTGGTCTTATTTATATTGATGTTTATCTGTTTGCCTCTACTTGAAAGAGGTGGAATTTCCATTATTTTCAACCTGGACCTGTTTGAATGACAACTGTGGATATACTTTATACTTAAAAATTGTTTCAGCATTCATCAGTGCACATCTACTACGTTTTTAAAAATTGTCTGGCAACATCATGAAACAGAGGGGAAGTCTTGCCCGGAAACATTTTATCCAGGATAAAAACTTGAAGCTGAAGAAGAAATGGAATCATAAATAGCATAGCTGCAGCTAAAATTATTGTGTTAACTTGGTTTCAGTACACAGAAAAGCAAATGTTTTCCTAAAGTTGCTGGACAATTTTAACAACAATGTGAGTTTGTCAGTGGAAAAAAAAAGGTACTTTTACTGGAGGAGTTTATTGACAGCATGTGTGTGCATTGTAGCTTGTTTCCCTAGCCGGTGACTTGCTACTATACTGGACGGGTATCTCTATACCAGACACACAAACACAAGGGGTCCAGGTTGAAGAATATCAAAGCCCTCCTTTAAATAAAGAACGTAATTAATCAAAATGTTTGTAGTGTTTCTGGCTCAGCATTCCTTTGCAGAAAGACTCTTAACATATAGCTTTGCATTTTTCTTTGTTTTCATAAAACAGAGAAGCCACTTCTACAGCATGTTGATAATTTTAACAATCTGCTCACCGAGAAGAAGCTTGTGAATCTGACACAAAGGCCATTATTGCAACATTTGGCTGGTAATGGTCCACAAAAGCCAGTTTAAGCAAATTATATATTTAAATAATAGGTTCTGCAACGAAGCGATCTTTTTAGGATCACAACAGAGGGCAAATCTCTCTTTCACAAATGCATTACTGCCATTCAAAACACTACAAAAACACTGATGGAGAAACAAAAGATAAAGGAATTATTGTTCTTTCAGCCAGTAGACGCAAATACTGCAGACACTGAAGCTGCACTGTCAAAAATTCTACATGGTAGAGACATTGACTGCACATGACAAGAGTGACTTGGACTGACCAAGTTGACACTACTACTTTGGCTTTGCCAGCAACTAACTAACTATTAACACAGACTGTGGATGGAAAACTTTCTACAGCATGCCTTCAGGATTGCTCCAGGAGAATGAAGAGTGATTAGCAACAGGCTAGGCTAATGGCTTCTCTCTTAGACAGTGTGAGGCCCCATAAAAGCAGCTTTAATTTGACTTTTAAGTTAGAGGGTTTTTTTTGTCTGAATGCCTTTTATGTCTTATATGAGAGTAAGCTGAATTGCCAGATTATTAAAAGCGATGCTATAGAAACAAGCCTGCATTCCTTGTTTTTAATTCTTTTGGTTTGTGCTGCCAAGATAAAAAATAGGCTTATGAATCGGTGTATGTTCATAGTCTGGGATGCGGTCAGGGTTGTTGACTCACCACAGCGGTGTTATCTGACCCATCCTCCACAGTCTGAGTGTCGTCACACACTCAGTCTTGGGATCACATGAGCCGTACTACACCTGAACTCCTGTGGTTACGTGGCAGGGGGACAGAGAGTGACCAGCAGCACCTGAAGCACATGCGTGAGACACTGTTTACTGTTAGTGTGCAGAATGTCAGTTGTTAAGATAGAAATCAAAGAAGCGTCATCAGGACAATACAAGTGTTTTAAAGTTACATAATAGACCGGGAGGAAAATGACAGCTTATAGGTTACATAAAATATATGTAAATAAAAAGTAAAGGAATATAACATCTAACGCCTTCAACAATAATAAAATATTATTAACTTAATTGGTATTTTCAGCAGAACCTTCACATTTTCTGTTTTTATTCTGTAAAGACATAACATGTTAATATGTGGTGACCTGAAGCCTAATAGACTGAAGTTATTCAATGAATGGACAAATTAATCTTTTTTCTCGTAGGTTTTGTTCCTTTAACTCATGATTATCACAGTAAAACCACTAAAACCGCATAAAACTAAATTTCACTTGTGTCAGATCAAAGAAATTGTAATTTGACTTTTTTGACTGATTTATCTGATAAATTGCCTGCTCAAAATACGATTTCTGTCATTTCTCTCAAAACTCCAACCATATTTGGACTATATTGGGGCTGACAGTGCTACACTGACTTGTGCACAGGGTTTTCTTCTGTATCTAGGCTGCAATTTAGTGCATTAATAGACATTATCATGTTCTTGGCAAAAGCTGTTAAAAAACAAGCTTCCCGTGACGTAATATGTATAACATGGCAAGTCTAAAACCTTATCAAACACTTCAAGTTAACGATTGAGTTGCCGATATAGTTTGTAAACGGACTTCATTCAAACGAGCAGGCGCTTCTGCTTGACTGCACTCTCCGCTGTTCACCCGCTTCCAAAACGAAACGCTGAAACAAGAGCAGCTCTGTGTTTCACACACACACACACACACGCAGAAGTAATTCTAGAAACTTACCCCAGATGTTATTGCAGGCCAGAGTGAAGATGAGAAGAAATAGCCCTCCAAGGTGTCCCATCGTGGATGACCTCCACAGTTGCAATGCACGCACGCGGCGCGGAAATATGACGCAATAGCCGAATCCGTCAGCCTGCAGGTAGCAGCTTTACTATGAGCGCCAGTCTTGTTTTACAGTTTAATTAATGTCGCCCAGCATGTTGTTCATTTGTTTTAGTGTCAAACTGAGTCGTTTCCAGGTGTGACGCGGACGTCGTAATGTACCTTTTAAAATTGACGACCTGGGTATTAGTTTTTAGCTGTAACCTACATAAAGTAGGTGACTCATTCCTTTCTGCGGGTAATTACAAAAAAGGTGTTTCCAATCGCTTTTGCTGGTTAAACCTGATCTTTGTTGACGTCACTGCTCCATGAAGCGTAACGCGGTGTTTACATCGAGCTTCTTAAATGTGAACTTCATACTTTTTCCTTACAATCATTTTAGTTCTTGAATAATTTTTAAGGTTTGTATTGTATCAACAGCCAATAATGTGTATATATATATATATATATATATATATATATATATATATATATATATATATATAAAATAAACAAAACGATCAAATTGATGACTTCAGAAGACAAAATGCAGATTAAGCCTTAAAAAAAATCATCATTGTTTGCTGTCCTATACATAATATTTAAAAACAGCTTCACCATCAGCTACAATATTAAATGCTGCTTAGACATGAAGGCATCGGTAGTGGTAATGCAATGGACACAATGTAACAGTCAGTAACTTTTTTACTGTTGATCCTTTAAGTTTCTTCATTATATGTACAATTAGTACTACAAGTACAATTGTAGACCCAACTTTGATTGACTGTACCTTCATCAACAAATGCTCTTCAAATGTTCTTCTTTTCTTCATGTTCAAAGTACCTAGTTTTCTCATTTTTTTTCTTGCACAAACACAAAACCAGACTTAAACTGACAGAAGCAGAGCTGCAACAACACCAGAAGAATTTCCCTTTAAAGTCACAGGTGCTTTGGCAGGTTCATTATAACACACTTGTGGGAGTTAATTTCTCAAGCCTGCATGAGACACTCAATATGCCAAATCCAAGGAAATTAAATACAAACAATGCAAAATACACCCTGACTGATCATTTTCATGTATCAAAATCACTTATATTTTCTCAGTTAATTTGGGGCATTTTTTTTAGTAAAGGTAAATAACACATTTGCTTCTCAAAATTAGGTCACCTGAACACAGCATTAGTTGTTATGTTAGCTGGACTTTATGAGGTCTCAAGCTGCATGCCTTTAGGTCCTTGCCTCTATGGGAAATGACCCCCTGAGATGATCCAGCTAATAAATCAGCAAACTTGCATAATCCACCCTGTTATTGCTCTTATCTTGCAACCAGCATTTCCTAAACCTTTCATCCACACAGCACCAAGTCTAAACCCACTTCATGCTTGTTCACTGTATAATACCACCCAAATAACCACTTGGACACAAAACGTAAATAGAACACATTTTATTCACACTTAATTTTGTACAGGATACAACCAACAGACGCAGTGGTCGGGCCTCTACAGGAGGTTTAGATGGAAAATTTAAGTTGTTGTAGTTGCTGACGGAGTTAATCCTGCTCCTCAGAGGTATGGCTGGTCTGTGGAGAGTTGTGGCTCCTTATATACAGCACCAGGGGTCACTGGGGGCTTTGGGGCCTCAGCAACTTGACTACAGGAGATCAGAAGGGTGGAAAATATCACAGTTAATTAAATATTAATTAATATTAAGTAGAAGCACACTGAGAGGTTGGAAGAGTAGTAGTAGAAAGCAGTTTCAACAAAGATAACAGACTGACGTAAAAAAAAAAAAAACTAGAAGGGAGGGACGGTGGGATGGAAATTGGTCTAATTCTACATTTAGATACATATTTTTCATCAAATTTAACTTTTGACAGTAACTGATTCGCTAGATGAGTAGTTGCAGGCGCTTACTGCAGAATGGATAACATACGTTTTTTTCATCCATTATCCATATAATCTTTTTGGCCATAAATTGAAATCAGGTCATTTTTACTTAAGTGTCGCTGATGCCACTTTTGTCATGAATCCCCTTAAGATAAAATAAAAATAAAGATAAAGATAAATAAATAAGATAAATGAAAGCTACCACCCTTTTGTCCAAAGCACTTCACAAATTGCCTTTCATTCTCGCAGTGATGCACAATCATACACCGGTGCCCTGACCATCAGGGCCATTTGGGGCTCAGTGTCTTGCTCAAAGGCACTCCAATGCATTGACAGAATAAGATTGAGGATTATCTGGTAATCTTCTTATCTGGTTATAATCAACATGAAAATGCCATTTTTTACCTGCCAGCAGTGAGAGCCTTCTGTGAAGACATGACAATTGTGGCAGGTACTGACTCCCTACGTCCATCCCTGGTGTAGTAGTAGTTGCTGGCATACTTGTGGCTTGGGCCTACTGCCAGTTTAGGTGGTGGCTGTGTCCTATAGAAAAAAAGCATTGTAAACAAAACGTACCTGATTGTGTGCTGTGAAGAAAGAAAGTTAAAGCTGTCCAATTTCAATGTCATCACCCAAAATAGAGTATGGTGCTATGTTTTAACAGCACCACTGCTACTTCTTTTACTGTAGACCCTTGCATTTTGTGCATTTGTTTGAGGAGGGGTGTTTATTTGAGGCACTGGTGTGATAAGCATGGTTAGTTTGTGTTGTGGATCCATGATTTTGACACTGTAACATTTCACCGGAGTCACTAGATTAGACTGATTAGACATAGATGCCGTTATGTGTCTAATCTTGGGAAGCAGAGCTAATAACGGTATATTTCAGACTCCAGAACTGTTGGTCTGACCTTTAATGAGCAGTGGCACACCCGCCGTTGACAGCAGAGTTAACTATTTTTCAGTGCCGTGCAGAGCACTGCTTCAAGTCCAACACTGACACAGGTGTCATCGTTTACCTCAGATCCAACCTAAGTGGTCTGAATCAGATCCGAGGTGAGACAGGTGCAAGCAGGTGTGCCAATTCCTGCTAAGACGCGCCAAGTAAAGCACCCTACACAAACACAACAGTCATGTATCACTACACTACTAACCGGCTACGAGGTGTTCCCAGGGACAACTAAACCATCTGTAGTTGAGTCTGTAACAGCGCTGATGGGAAGCTGAATTACTGCAGGGTAACAGGAGTGCATGTAGCCTTACCTCTTTGAAACTTCCTCGTATCTCAGCTGCAGTTTGGCTTGAAGGTTGTGCTGAAAATGAACCATTATTGGATTAATTGCTCTCTCTATTATTGACAGATGCTGAGGAAAAGTCATTGCACCAAAATAGACCCCCTAATTACATTAACGTTATTCTTCCACATGCACTTATCACCCCACTAGCTTGAAAACTAGCTTGCTGTTAGCTCGATTAGGCAACGTCTTCCAGTTAAATTAGCAACTTTAGTCCAAGAAAGCATCCGGAGATTGTGTTTATCTCACAGTTACGTTACTTCCTGGTTAGGATTTAAGTAATGGCCGTTTTTCTCACCCCTGATAAATAATTTCGGATCCTCTGAATGATTTTGGTAGCTGTCGCCATGTTTGCTGTTGTGAAGGACACAGAGCTTCTTCTGTGAAAACATCGCGCATGTGTCATCGCGCGACTGACACCTCGCGGCCTGAAAAGAGAACTGCAGCATTACACGACGAACAGCTGGCTCACTGAAAGCACAGGCACTTTCAGAGAGGTGGGAAATGTATAATTTATTGGTTCTGGATCTTGTGGCTAAGAACAGCTTAAAGGCACCGTTGGGAGGCAGAAACGTACTTAAAAAAACGTAATTACTTTAATAATTAAAACTTTATTCAAAATAAATACTATACTGGAGCTTGGAAACTGTTTTTTGTTCTCAGACCACACTTACTGTATCTCTTTACATGTACAGCTCAGTTCTGTTGTATTGGTAACTATGCAAATTTGTGGCCAGTAACAAATTGCTGTCAAAAAGCATTTACCATGTTTTGTTGCCTTACTGGTAAAACGTTTGTCACCATTATCTGAAATACCTCATTTCTTGTTAGATGATTGGATACAAAGTTAAACGTGATATAAAAGAAATTGTGTATGGCTGAGGATGGAATTGTTACAAACTATATTATCTAATTCTTTTCCAATATCAGAGCTGTGTAAGAAAACTATATATGACTAAACAAAGTTCTCTGTATGGGAAATAATAACTAAGCACATGAATCTGGATTACTCGTAGAGTCGGACTTAGGATGAGAAATAGAAATTTTATTTGTTGCACAAGAAAACACAGTACGGGGGCAATTTGGCCAGTATACCATGCAGTCAAGTATTACAGATGTGTGCTTGTCTCATGCAGCATGCACTGAACAGAAGAGTCCACAGGAGATCACATGCACATGTACAACAGTTTGACCTGCCCGTTTGCTCCTAAAGAGTAAGTTTAACACCAGCTGAGATTCTTATCTGTGCTCGTCTCAACTGCCTCAAGTTTGTTTGTCTTAACCACACAGCTTTTAAATCACTGTTTGTGTGGTCTGACTTATTTCCTCACTTGCAAACACCTCGAGCTTTATCCAACCCTCTGCAGCATCTTATCATGACTGCTTTTTCATGCAAACGGGCTAATAAAAAACTTCCCAAACTAGGTAAAGTGTACATGTAGCCAAGCAATCAGGTTTTATCAGACATCTAGCTATTAAACAGATCTTCTTTGATCCATCAGATTCTTTAAAGACATCTCCCAAAAGCAGGTATTCTCCAAAAGGGGATAGGCTGGTTACTTAAATGCATGTGAAAACACTACATGCTTCTCAGCTTGGTGGTAAATAACTCTTTATGAGCAGGTTCTCAAAACAAAACAATATCAGATATGTTACATCAATAAGTGTTGTTTTCTCCCATAGTATCAAAGAGGGTAGTTTCATCATATACAGCCACAGGATATAAAATGTCTGTACAGTACATAGCATGTGGGTTCTTTGTAAACAATTCTGTCAGACTGCAAAAATAACTGAGCTGTGCTGACATGACAATGGCATCCTGTAAAAGTCAAGCATGAGAGACTTTTTTTCTAGAAGAGGAAGAAGAAGGACTTCAGGAACACGTCAATAATTTGGATTTTATAAACAACAGACTCAAGACAAAGTTGGTACAAAAGCCAGCAACAGCCACTGACAAATGAGACAACGAACCTCCGAACTGTCTCTGTAGTGGAAAAATGTGAAATACATCCTGTGCCACATGTGAAATACTGTTGAATGAATCCCAACAAGGTGGGGTTTTTTTTGTTTTTAGCTTTAGTTTGTTTATTTGGGGTCTTTTTTTGGTTTTGTTTTGTTTGTTCAAAAACAGCCCATTCCCTCAAGCAAGACTTTCCAAAATCCTGGTGCCTTAAATTGGCATTGTCATCGTGCATATCCTGCCCTTCAACACATTTGGAATTATACATCCTTGTTATCAAAATATACATCAATATTTGTACAATACAAAAACATAAAACATTTGATCAAAGAAGCCCTGGGTTTGGATTCGATGTAAGGGTTTTACCTCTACTGTTGACCTTCAACATTCACTTAGAAAATTCACGTCAAAATACATTAGTGCACTTTCCCCTTCCATGTAAACATCACTACACAGTAAATTAGGTAGGAACGGGTCTTTCAGGCATGGTGTCTGCATGCTTGTGGAAAAAAGACCATAGCTACTGTCACAGAAAAAAAATACACAAGGATCAGAAAAACGACCGGGTACAAAATGTCCTCTTACAACAAGTAAGGGGGAAAAAAGTCAATGTTTTTTAAAATGTTTTAAATGAAAAGATATTCTCTCCAGGCTCTGAAGAAGATGAAGACTTTCATTTGGTTGCTCAATGTTTTAACCTGCAAATTGCATGCTTCGAGTAGAACAAGTTATTACAGTGAAACGCAGAACCATGCTGAACCAGTGTTTAGAGCAGGAGAAAATAAATCAAGCTAATTGTAGAGTCATTTTAGAAACCTCCATGATACGGTATCACACTGTGAATATCGAGTAGCCAAAGAGCGGAGCGTGTAGAGCGTGTAAAGTTCCCCCAACATCCAGAACTTCGTCCACGACTACATTTTTTTGATGAGACGGTAAAATGCCAAAAAAAAAAAAAAAAAAAAAATCAACAAAAGACACGTACTTCATGTAGAGCTGTACAAACAGCACAAATGATTTCAACTGACATCTCTTGTTGTCAAAGATATGGCTTAGAGGATGCTTCACCGATATCATGGCACATAAAAACCTTTTTTTCATGTCGGCTTCACAACTGATTGTACTTTAAAGTCATACTTGGACACTGTTGGTGTGCAACATTACCCTTCACTACATGGTTCCACCTTTAAGAATGATTCTGTGACTGAATTCACACTGCAAGGAACATGATCATCAAGTCAATGGAAGTATTTCTCATAAATGTGAAGAAGTTGTCAGAGAAACTCAGCACAACTAATTTTCTCATGTCTGTGTCCATAATTCAGTGCTTCTTTTCCCCTCTGATGTGACTTTGTTACAAACAACAGTTTTTGCAAAATGGAAGAATTCCAAAGAAGAAGCGCTTCGTAGCTTTGGCGTTTTCTTCTACAGTGTAGTGTTGCAGCCAAAACATCAGTACTGTAGTAGAATATTGTCTGGCTGACAACAGATCAGGAAATGACACATCAACCATGTTGTTTCGCAGCGTGAACCTGACCTGAGGTCATTCTTAGGTTTATGGAGATCAAGATAATTGCGTTATTATGCTATTGGAAGCTGCACTGTTCACATAAAAACTGACACTGAGAAGGAGAAACAAAAACGAACAACTTCAATTTCTAAAATGACATCTCGTACCGTTTGGTCCTGCAACAATCATGTCCAGCATTGTCAAACTACTCTGTAATGCAATGCAATAAAAAATACATTTATTAAAAAAACAAAACAAAAAAACCCAACAACAACAAAAAAAAACAGTCAAAAGACATAAAACAACATTTTATGGATACAAAAATGTTGAGTATTGGCTATTCAACCAATGCCAGCTTCTCTATTCCCCTGTTACTAACTCATCATAGTTTATAAATGTAATAAATAAGACCAGAAGGTCTGCAATGCCTTGAGGCAAAAATTTACAATTACAAAATTCAAGTAAAATCCTCTTCCACTCACTCTCGACCAGACAAGTCTGTAAACGAGCTTACATCTTTCGAAAGAAAACATTCAAGCAGTTGAGATGATGCAGTGGTGAGCAGTCACTGCCTCAGATGCCCTTTTGATGGAGTTTCCTCTCTGCAGTCTGTTGACGGTCCAACCTGAGGACCAGCGGTGGTTTCTGCTGCCTGACTGCAGTCAGACAAGGGTCGTCCTGTCTGCTGAGATGAAGTGACGCCCACCTCCAGCTCAGGTTTCTCATTGGTCTCCTCTCCATCTGAACATGGCTCCCACTCATCCTGCTCGCTCTCTGTTGAGCCCTGCACAGCGATCTGCGGCACCAGCGTGAACCTCCTCACCACGGGCACCTCCAGCTCCACCTCCTCACTCCTTTGGGATCGAGAGAGCATCCAACCCATCCTGTGCTGCTGCTTTTGTGTTTGGGCTCCTGGGGTTGTGGTTGTCACTGTAACCGTGGTGTTTGTTTTCTCCTCTGGCTCGTCAAAGCTCACCTCCTGCACTGCCTCCTGTTTCTTAAAGGAGTCCCGTCGCTCTGACAGGTTGAGCTTTCGCATCACAACCAGCTGCTCCGATCTTTCAATCCCAGAGTCCCTCACCCTGCTGATATATCCGCCCAGTCTGCTGTGATCTGCCCCAATGTACGAGCCCCCACAAGCACCATCTACCTCAGAGTCACCCAGCAGGTCCCCCTCACCATAAAACGGCACCTCTAACGTGTGTCTGCGGGGGGCGTACGACTTCTTATCATGATACACACCAGAAAGCTTCTCAGCCGACTGTACCCTCTTTAGCAGAGGAGACCGCGGTGGCTCAGCACTACGAGGCCGGACGATGTGTCTAACGATGGTGGGTGGGGACAGGGTTTTGCCGTGGTAGGTGTGGAGGGTTTTGGCAAAGCCTGAGAGAGGAGAGGGAGAGCGCTGAGGAGAAAGAGGCTGGGTGGAGGATGAGGAGGAGTTGCAGGCCAGGGGCGAGGGAGGGATGTTGCTGGTTGACTTCCTGCGGCCCACCTTGGCATAGCGTTGCGTGCTGAGTTTGGAGCCCAGGCCGTGGAGTGAACTGGGCCGGATGTGTGCAGCAGGGGAACTGGGAGAACTGGAGCAAGGGGACGTGCTCTGAGGGGAGTTATTGTCTGGGAAGAAGAGTAAGAACTGTGTCAAATAATGCACATTATACATTTCACATATCTCACTATTTTACTATTTATACACACACACTAACAGTTCTCTAAAGGTTGCTCATACCAGACACACAAACCACCCAAAACACTTAATGTCATTCTAAAGCTACAGTGAGCTCACCAAAGGCTTGATGGTCAGGTGCGGGGCTCCGGCAGGGTGTGGAGGGGCCGGGTGAAAGGCTGTGCGTTGGGGAGCCAGGAAGACTCTCGCTGGAGGAAACTGAGTGGTGGAGACCAGAGGAGAAGCTGCGGCTGCTGTGCATTACTGTGCTCTGCTTGGACAGCTTCTTCAAGATGCTTCGTCGCCTGGAGGAAGAAGAGGAAAGGAGTAATTGATGTAAGTAAGTAAGTGATGGCCCCGAAGCGAAGTTCAGGAATGTTTTGATGACCCTGTAACAGTTAAATACAACTAACATGGACTGTTTGCATGAACTGCAATATTTTTGGTCATTTTTGTTTGATTTATTAACAAATGAGAACACTATCCATCAAGCTGAACTGAAAGAAATGTTGTACAATACCACAATAGAATAGTCACTTAACAGTGACGAACACTAGAGGGCGACAGAGCACAATATTTGTGTACTTAGGAAAGTAAACAAATGATCAGTAACACTGCAGAGCTAAAGAAAAGCAAACCTCAGATTCTCACCTGTCGTAATTATCTCTCCTCTTGCTCTTCTTGCTACGACGAGCCATCTTGCCCTTGTGTTTCGTTTTACGGGCCGGACCCACTTTGATTGACGTGTTCTCAAGTGCTATGGTCTGAAGCGCTACTTTGCTCCCACTCTGCACGTTTATAGGAAGCAGGGAAGGAGTCAGATGTATTCAGGACAAAATGTCAAATTAAACAGATTATGATAACCTGCCACTATAGTCTGAGTGCGTTGCTGTACCTTCAGTAGCAGTTCTATCATCTCAGGGTGGACCAGGCCCTGGACAGACTCTCCATTCACGTGGGTGATGAGGTCTCCTGTGTGGAGACCTGCCTGGTGAGCTGGGCTGCCCTCCTCCACACTCTGTTATAACAGCAACAGAGAGAGAGAGAGAGAGAGAGAGAGGGAGGGAGGGAGGGAGGGAGAGAGAAAAGGGTGTGAGGGTGGAGGTGAAAGGGGGCGGTTATGTAGAAGAAGGGAAAAGTAAAACCATGGCTGATTGATTCCATCCATCTATTTTAGTTTGAAATAATCCCTGATTTCTTGGGGGAAGAAATGCCCCTTGGATGGAAGAGGAGCCAGCAGCCGAGCAAACAAGCAAAGCAAGCCAAGGTCCAGAGCAGCACTGCAGTATCCTTGAGCCTCTTCCACTTCATGCTGCCTCAGTGTGGAGTCAGGATGCTTTAAAAAAAACACCTCTACTCTCCAGATATGTCTTTAAAGAGTAACTGACTGCTCCACGTAAATAACTCACTGCTGAACAAAATGATTGACTTGGGGAAATGTGTAAAGGACAGTGAGGAAAATATAACAGGTGCATGATGAAAGCATGTTTCAGAGGCATTCAAAGATGAATTCAGGTAATTATTTTTGCAAAATGCTTGAGGTCGGATGACTCGGCTTCGCACCGGCAGATAATTGAGCCTGTGAATCAGATCGTGAGTGAGAGCGGACTGATCATCAGACAGGACAGCGACAATAGAGGAGCAGAAGTAGTGTGACTTGTGCGGTGGCAGCGTGGAGGATGAGCGGTTTGTTTACTGGCAGGGGGATAATGGGAGCAGCTGACTCACACCTTTTCCTCATAATTGCATCTCATCTCAAACCTTCTGTTCTCTTTGAATTTATTCTGTATCCTGTTTCAAAGACTTTGGTTGAAAGTTAAAAAGTCAAAAGTGTAAAGAAGAAAAAAGTGGTTACCAAATTCCTCTAAATAAATTGTTTTCCAAAGCTTTTATTAATACTGTTATTTTTCCCAAGCTTCAAAAAAAAAAAAAAAAAAAATATCTCTGAAGGTCAATAAAATGAATAAAACATATTAGGATTAAAGAGGAGTAAGTTTAAAGATGAGCACATTTTCTGAGAAAGCAGGAAAAAAGTTTGTGAGCCACTGTGTTTGCAGTGAAACTGGCATGGTAGGAGGTCATGGAGAGGACATTCGACATCACACATCTCTTTAATTGGAAAGGGGGTGAGCGCAGGGCTGCAGTCTAGAGAACACAGACAGGAACAAAACAGCAACCCACATGAGAGGATTCATACATGGGAATAATCAATATCGGCTGCCGGGCGGCCACGCGGCTGTGCGGCTTTTGGACTTGGCTCCTTCAGTCTCACCCTTTACTTTCTGAAACGATCGACTCTACATCACTCCTGTATTTTCAACCCACACTCTCACCTCCACCATGATATAACTGCAGGGTCATAAATGTGTTTTCACAGCCTCTCTGTCAGGCTGCCATAGGTCTAAACATTGTCTTCACACCAGCCCTGCTGCTGTGTCACAACGTCTTAATGCAGGGGTTCACAGCCTGTTTGGTTTGGAACGCCTCGAAACTAAACTGTCTCCACTACTGGCCCTGATAATCAGCAGCACACCTTATTGTTGTGTGACAAAGAATTATAATTTCTTTTCTTGTTTACAACATTTCTAGTAATTTACAAGAAAAATACAGAAGAATTTATTTTTGTAGCAGAGATATGTTTTACTTTTATTTCCTAACACTAATCTCGTGACTTCAGATTGAATTTGTGACTTCATGTGTTGTTTATTGTTGAGTCTTCCAATGCATCCACAGTAAAACGTATATAAATGGCTGAGATTACCGGAGAAACACACTTAAAATCTAATTCATAGCAGAAACATGTTAAATATGGGAACAAATGAAGGAGGAAAGTGGATAAATCAAGCTCTGCAGTATGACTAATCATGGTAATAAAAATAATATTATGTAGTCTTTGTTATATTTAGTAAGCTATTATTTCTAACAAGGCACTCTGTGAGACTCCCCTATAACAAAAGGCAAGTCCAACTCTTCCAGAAGTCAATATACCAGACATATGCAGAACAGAAGTGTCTCTGCTGGTGTGAACACATACAGCAGACAGATACAGGACGTCCTGTTAGAGAACACCAACTCTCCATCTGAAATCAGAGCGCTGCTGGTGACAGTCAGCAGTAAACACACTGTTGTTCTCTGCATCTACTCTCAGCCTGAGAGAGAGTAAGTGAGGTTTGGAATTCCGGATTTTGTGGTGCCCAATTTGCACGCTCTGAATTGTGTAAACACATTTTTCGCCAGTGCTTTTCACACTTGTTGCAGGGCAGCTTTACATCTCATTTTGCTCTGTGTCTGTGCTCGCGGTTGCCCACTTGAAAATAGAAGCAGCCGTGCGTCTGCGGGGCACTGACACGACTTCAAAGTGAATGTAACCAAACTTGATAACTGATCACTGGAGGGCAGAGGGCCTCTGTTGGTAATGATAGTGTATTAGAGGACAGAATCAATTGCAAGTGGAGCTGCAACTGAGAGCAGGGGAGAGAAGAAAGCAGAGTGGATGGGGAGGGGAGGGGAGCGGGTGTCGAAGAAGAAGGAGAAGAGTGAAGATGGAAGAATCTCCAATATGATTAATCACGTAACGTAAAATCAATTTCACATCCTCAGTTCTGGCATCCCCCGACAGGGCGGGGCAGCTTCAGCTCCAGTTTGCAGGGTGGGGGTGTGTTAGATGTACAGAACATGCAGCCAAGGGGATGCCAATATGAAAGTCGAGAAGAATCATCGTGGAGAGGAAAAATTAAGCCCCACTGGCAAAATCTACAATTCAGGTTTTGAAATTTGATCTCCCCGGTCGCCCTCACGCTCTCAGAAACCTCCAGTTTGGATGTTCAGTCACTGACAAACAATAAAAGTAGGAATGGTGTCAGGAGAACAGCTGCGACGAGATCTACCTGTCCTCCTCTTCTGGGGCACTCATGTCTTTGCAATTGCCCGGATAATTAAAACCATATTAAGGCCGTGCCACGTGACGGCTCCATTACGGAACACATGACCTCTCTGAGTGACGCGTGCAGTTTTGTGATTTTGAGGCCGACGCTCCTGCAGAGTTTGATGCGCTGTTAAGCGGTCATGCGTGGCTGCACACCTGCGGTCAAGAGTTCTTGTTTCAAAGAACTACAGAGGCAAGTAGGATCCTCTGTGTCTGGAAAGGAGCTTTCGCCATCCCTTTTACTCTGTCAGTGTGACTGTTAAACACACACACACACACACACACACACGAATGAGTGGTATATGTGAGAGGAGAAAGGCCTGTTTATGGCTCTGAGAGTAAATCACTGTGTCTGATATCTTCATTTGAGACAGAGGGCTGATCACTGCTCGTCCTGCTTGTTCCACATTAACTCATTATCACACACGCTCACTCCATTAATTCTCTTGCTTTTATTAGCAGCAAGAGTGGGTGCGTGCACACACACACACACACAC